>CATIWQ010319059.1:0-37970 GCA_949673415.1 Euphorbia schlechtendalii | reverse complement strand
TAATGAAAAATCTCTACGCTTAGAGTTTCTAATCTTCCACATCTATATTTTCTCAACTGTTCGTTCTAATCTTCCTACCCAAAAATATTAATTCTATTTTTATTTCCTTATTTTTATCTTTCCCTTCCATATCTTTAGACTTGGTTCCTTCCCTGTGGGTTCGATATCTTTTAAAACTACATCTCAACTATATACTTGTAGTTATCATCATTTTTCTATGTGATAAGAGGTATTGACAACACCTACATTAATTTGTGAACAAGTTTTTGGCGTAGTTAATAACCAACAGTTCACGAGATTTTGGAACCATTATTGATTAAACTTATCAGTAGAAAAGTGGCGAAGAATGAGCTTGGTATTCATGGGTTAAATACCCTCACTAGCGCCCAGCTGGAAAAGCTCATACTTCCTGAGCATGAGGTTGATCTTGTGCTCCTTGACCTTATCAATTACCTCATAGGTAATCTCCATCTTCCTCCAGATTTCCTGCGTTGTCTCGCAGCCCGAGACCCTGTTGAACTTTGTAAGATCTAGAGCACAATGTATGTAATTGATGGTTTCCGCATTCTCTTTGAGAAGCCTTAGGTCAGCATCATCATAATCTTCTGGATCACTAGGACACGTTCCCCATTCCTTACTATTGTAAGAATTCCACGACCAAGCTTTATAGTATCCATGCTTGCATGCTCTACGACTATGTGAAGTTTTTCATGTGGTTTTTCCAAAAAGTATAATGATTACCATCAAACAAAGGCGGCCTACTTACAGACATTCCTTCTTTAAGAAGTATCATTTGTCTTGAGCCAGAACTAAAATTGTAATAAGTCATTTTGGATCTTTAACTCAAAGAAAGTGAGTCCATAAGTTGAGCACTTTCTCTGATAACACTTGTTAGTCCCAAACAGCTTAATATAAACAATAGAGGAGGGTGAATTCTTTACTTGGAACTTTTAAGGATTATAAAAATTCTTTTCCATGTTCAGATTTTAGATGAGTGCTCAGTGAAGCGTGTTGAGTTTGGTCTAAAATCTATAAACTACTCAGCTTCACTACCATAGTTTATCTTCAATCGTTGCTGAGCACTTTACTCAGCTCGGATTGGGTTTTCAAGTAAAACTTGTAAAATAGAGAGAATTATGAATTAGTATAAAGCTATAAAGATAGTCGACAAAGGTTAGAAACTTAACACCTGAGATTTTATCCTTGTTCAGCACTAGCCTACCTCTAGTCCTCGGATTCCTTTTCAAGCTTTAATCCACTAGAGTTTTCCTTTCTTCCTTAAGTGGAGAAGTCTTTACAGTGGGTAGACACAATTACAGAAAGTACTTTTCTTTCTAACTGCCACTCAATAATAGTTTAGGTGCCCTTCCTAAACTATCACTCAAGATTTTCAAATAGAAATTGCAAATAGAGGATTTCAACTTATAAAATGCATTGAATCCTTTACAATGTTAAATCTAAAGTGATTTCTCTCTATTACAAATAGATTGGAAGATTTTAGTTTGCTTGATTTAGAATTTCTAAATGTAGGGAATATCTTAATAGTATTTTAGCTCTTAAAAAATTCAAGGTGATTCACCAAGTTTGAACGTGTACTTTAGTGTACTATCCATACTTGAATTTCTTTGAAGTAATCATTGCAGAATTCTCGTTCTGACTTTATCTTCAATTTCTCTTCTCTGCATATCTTTCAAATTTTCCCATTTGAAACAAATTCCGGGACATTTAGAGATAGTGATTTCTAACATTGAGGTGTGAGATTAATCTATTAATCTTTATGCGTTAAAAACTCATTTCCTTCAAGCAATCCAATCTGATAGAGAGGCTGCGAGATGCAATGTGGAATTCTATGAATAGTTGACTTGTTGACGTTGTAGAGTTGGGCGTGGACACTGATAAACGGTGCATGTCAGAGGATTTCTTTTATCTTGGACTTTAGTGAGGATTCTCCAACATTCTACGCTAACAACTTTTCATTATGAGGACCACTTGAATATCTTCTTTAATTTTAATGCCCTTGCTGAAAAGCATCAAAGGAATATTCCATTCCTCATAGAACCTGTTAAATGCATTTCTCTAAGTGTCAAATAACTCACCTTTTATAAATTAAAGCTAACTCATCTTCGTTGAGTCTATATCTTGTAAACTAAGTAGGATTAGGCTGAACTTAGCTTTTCTTACTCTAAGCCATAACTTAATTAAAAACTTAGTAAAATGAGTTGTTTTCCCTTAAAAAAACTCAAGTAAACTTGATTAATTAAGAGTCTACTTAGTACTCAATTAATTTCACTATCCTAGACAGTTTTTTATTTCCAAAATGTTTTAAGTACATTGATGTACTATTAACTTGGGTTCAACACTGTTCAACCTATTAGCATGGGCAGAAAAAGATTATCATTAGTGGTAGTGGGTGACTTCACGGGATTCACTTGGGTGATTTTGCTGAGTAGCAAAGATGAAGCCTTTGAGTCTTTTGTCAAACTCGGTAATCTAATAATGAATGAAATAGGAACTAATATAAGTAGAATTTGATGTGATCATGGATGTGAATATGAGAACTTTCATTTCAAAGAATTTTGTTCAACGCATGGTATTCACCACAACTTTTCTGCTCCTTATACTGCTCAACAAAATGGGGTTGTAGAAAGGAAGAATGGAACCATAGTTGAAAGGGATAGATCCATGCTAAGTGATAACAATTTGCCAAAGTAGTTTTGGGGAGAAGCTGTTAACATAGCCTATTATATCTTGAATGGGGTTTTAATTCACCCTATTCTTGAGAAAACACACAATGAGCTTTGGCAAGGCACAAACCTAAGATTGGTCATCTTAGATCATTTGGCTGTAGGTGTTTCATTCTAAATGCCAAGGAGTAGCTACGTAAGTTTGATCCAAAGGCTAATGAAGGTATCTTTTTGGGTTACTTGACTTACAATAGGGCATATATGTCAAGAGAATCAGCTTATTAAAGGAGTCTATGCATGTAGATTTTGATGAAACTAACAATGTAGATAGATGACCATCTGATGAAGTCAAAGGATTAAACCAACAAGGATATCAACTCAGCATACCACTCTCTATGCTTCCCAACCCACCACAAGAGCCAGAAACTAAGGAAGTTAAAGCTGATGACGATCTTTCAATTAACTTCAATGAAATAAAAGATCAACCTCATCCTCAACAACCCAATGTAGAGACTTCGATTATAGATCCGAGTCTTCCAAGAGAGATTAGAGCTCATCACAACCACCCATTCGAAAGTATTGTAGATGATGTTTATAATCTAGAGATGATGTTAGGCCAGCATAGTAGGATAATGAGCCATCTAGCTTTCATCACATTGATTGAACCCAAGAAGTTCGAAGATATGGAAGGAGATGACTACTGGATGATCACGATGCAAGAGTAACTGGATAAGTTCAAATGCAATTATGTTTAGGATCTAGTTTTAAAGCCTAAAGGAAAATTAATCATCGACTCCACATGGGTTTTCAAGAATAAGCTTGATAAAGATGCCGTTATTGTCAAAAACAAGGAAAAGCTTGTTGCTCAAGGCTACAACCAGTAAGAAGGCATAAACTATGATGAGACCTATACTCCTGTAGCTCAGTTTAAAGTAATTAGGATCCTCTGTGGTTTTTAATCATATATGAACTTCAAGCTATTTCAAATAGATGTCAAGAGTGCATTCCTAAATGCCTTCATTCAAGAGGAAGTATATGTGCACCAACCTCCAAGCTTTGATGATGTGAAGAATCCTGAGCATGTTTTCAAATTGAAGAAAGCTCTCTATAGATTGAAGCTAGCATTGCGTGCTTGGTATGAAAGGCTGACAAACTTCCTACTCAGCAAAAGCTATGAAAGAGGGAAATCCGGTACGACCCTGTTTATCCGGTGAAAGAAGGAAGATGTGTTGCTTGTCTAGATCTAAAAAACTGTTCACCATGTTAGGATGAAGCATGTTAATATTAGACATCACTTCATAACTGATCATGTGCTAAGGGGAGATGTCAAACTGGAGTATGTTCCTTCAAAAGAATAGCAAGCTAATATATTCACCAAATAATTAGCAAAGGAGAAAAATTCTAGAAAATTGGCTATGTGTTGAAAATCAAGTCTCAACTCAACCAAAAGAGGTAACATGTATTTAACCCCGTTAGCTTTTTAAAGTAACGCTGTTAGTTAAGTTTTTGTGATTAAAAACTCAAAAGCTACTTTATTGAAAAGATGCTTTGAATTAGAATCGTTTAAAATTGAAACAACACCATTTTATTAAATATATTAAATCCTTGTTCATCTCACGATTTAAATTTGATTTTGGAGCTATAAAAGAGAGAGCTCGCTAGAGAGAAAATACCTGCGAATTTGAACTCTTAAGAAAATTATGCAAAGAACCCTAATACTTTTTTCTCTCAATCCTTTCATCTGCAAATATCAAACATCAAGAAAACTCTCATTCTTCAAGCCAAATCCAAGAGAACCATGTATGTGCATATTGATGGAACTTTAGAGAAAGTCATCTTCCCTCAAGGAACAAGGTTCTCAAATATCAAATGGTGTGAAGGTCTTGATCTTGGATCCATTTTCGAGGTTAACTATGATGGCCTGTTGAAGAACAAGGCTGTGCACAAAGTGATCAAGAAGAAAAACCTCAGTCAATTTCTTCTCCCAAAAGGCCATAGAATCAAGGAGTTGATCTAGAAATTCTATTCAAATCTTTACTCGATTGAGGGATACAATGACATGTTGATGGTGGGAATTGACAAAAACTCTCACCTTATCTTTGAAAAGTTGATAGGGAGTATCTTGAACATGTCATTGAAGGGCACCAAGCTGAGGAGAAATGGAGATGAGGAGCTTGTGGCTATGCTAAAAGATTGGGAATTACCGGCTAATTACAAGTCTGGAAAGATTGCAGCTTCAGGCATGAGCTGGACAGTGATGGTATGCCATGAGCTATTAATTAAGAGACTACTACCAAAAGCTAGATCTCATTGCAGCTGCACCTACTTTGAGAGGTGTGTTGTATACCATATGGTAGAGGGGAAACAACTTAATTGGCCAGTCATGATTTTCATCACTTGACCAAAGTTACTACCCTATACCATTATGGGTATTTGATCACTACCAACGCAAAGGCTATTAGGAAGGATATCTCCAAGTACATTGATGGACTTAGAGAAACTGTAATCCCGCTGAAGAAGACCTTAGAATTCAATCACTTTAGTAAATTAAAAAATTGGCAAGTCGACACAAGGTATACCAAGATCTAAGATGTCAAGCAGAAGAAGTTGAAGGTGGAACCAACTATGTTCCTTGCAACTGTACTCAAAGAGGATGAAGATACCTTTGTGGTAGACTATGAAGGGTCTAGTGAGGAAACCACTGATGATGTTGAGCTTAGTTGGAGCAAGTTTTTACCATCTCTACTCTAACTAATCCAAAGGTGAAGGCTGGGCCTCAAAGAGTTAGAACCAACCCATCAAAATCAAGGGAAAGTGATACGCCAGCCCAACCTCAAGCTAAGGCTACAAATAAAAATAGAAGACTCGCACTCAAAGGGAAGCAAAGGTGAAACAGAAAGAAGAAGAAGAGGCAGCAATAACCACAAATCTTCACTCCCTCCTCCTCCTCCAAAAGTTGTGGAGAAAATAAAAAATATATATGCTAGGGACTTAGGTGAGGGTCTGCGCAAGAAAAAGAGGTAATTTGAAGAAGCTAGAGAAGATGTTATATAGGAAAGCTCCAAGAAAGCCAAGGAGGACACCAAACAATATGTCTTGGAGCTACTAAGGAGGTGGAAATAGTAATCTCTAAAGCAAAGGGTGTTCAAAAGAAGAGAACGGCCAAACCTTGCTCAAGGAGAAATGTTAAAATCTTGAGTAGCGAGGAAAATGATGATGACATGGAGGTCATCAACGAGGAAGAATCTGCTCTTTCTGGTGAAACATCCAAGAACCTCTTCTCACTCTACAGACTAAGTCTCTTCCTACTCAGGGTGAGTTACTTGAGGCTGACTCATCCTTAGGTCAAACACCCAACAAAAAGTACACCAAACTCCTTCCCCCAATTCGTTTGTAAATCGTGAACAAACTCCTCATGTAAATCTTAAAAACTCTTCAATCTCTATGAATTCCTCTCCTAAAAATCCATTTTCCCTAAATTCCCCAATCCACATTTCATCTACACCAAACTCCTCCCAAGAAAAAACCAACCCTTCTTCACCACCTCCACAAACTCAAACTTCACTCATTCCTTCTCCCATAAATCTAAACCAACCTCAACTTCTTCTATTCCAACTATACAAATAGTCTCTGAACCTAACCTTTCTTCAAATTAGAGAACTCTACTCAAAAGGGAAAAGCAAGTGAGGAAGTTGGCAAGGTAAATTTTATAGCCAAGTGTCAATTAAGAAGAAAGCAAAGATTCCTAAGTTCGATGAACATTCTAGCATCCCTTTGAAGTCCATCCATCTACTTTGAAGAGTTCGAGAAGATCCAAGGGAGCTTATTCATAATAAGGAATCATCTAGTGAAGGAAAGTGCTAAGAGCTTAGTGGACAAGATGGCCTTGAATCTAACTAGGCTGACTGACTCTACAGCTCAACTCAATGTGGCTGTATCTTCTATCCCAACTTTAACTATCATTGTGAAAGTAGTGGCAAGAAAATTGAAAGGTAACATAAATGTTGCCTCAGAACAATTGAGTAGTTTGAATGATATTTTGGCAACTCAAACTACACAGTTTCATATGTTTGGTGAGAAATAAGCCAAAATAAATACTAGTACGAATAATAAGATCAGTGAGATGTTAAAGAAGTTGGATGTCAACAAAGATCTCGGGCATAACATGTGCGAGCTAATGGAAAAGAGGTCTAAGCTAATGGTCTCCTACGATACAAAAGTTGATAGAGTTTTAAAGTCTATAGATGAAGCTATCAAGAAGGTGGACTAGCCTATTATGAGTGGATGATGTTCTACCTGTGTGGTTGTAAAAAAGCCCCGGCATTGTGAGATGGGGCATGGGGGTTTTCGGAAATTGGTTATTGGTTGTGGAGTGAAATCCAAAGACTCAAGGCTTAAACCTCTAGCCTACTTTATAAATAGTCACCACCCATATCTGCTCTTCTGGGAAAATCAGTATAGCCTAGATCCGTTAAGCCTAAACGATACCATAGTATAGAGATTAGGGTCTTGATGAGTTACTTATTTCGTCGTTATTCAAGTCATATTAGGCGATTTGTTACAATATTCCAATATCATGATATTCTACTCTAAGTCATTTGTGGATTAAATTTTAATGCAAATGCAGAAAATAATAAACAGGTGCGGAAAGTAAACACATAAGAAAGTAAGAGCGCCTAGTTTAAGGGGGATTATTTACACATTGGGATGTATGATACAACTTGCCTAAAATACATGAGATCTAAAAATACATTAATATATTTTGCAATACTCTAAAGAAAGATAAATCCTAAGATACATCTAACCTAATTTTCCTACATCTAAAAAGGTTAGGATATGAGATAGTTCACATCACAAATATGTACAAGTTGTGAGCGCGGGATTTTACTCCCAACTCGCACTTTCAATGATGAAGCTGTAATTTTTTCCTTGTTAGCTTTTTTTACATTTTGCAGGGTCTCGAAATCATTTGGAAATCATCTACCTTATTTCTTTGGGACTCTTCTTCCTTAAAAAGCCTAAGTTAAAAAGAAAAGCCTAGACTGGCCATGCAATGTCGTTAACAGCATCGCAATACCATTAACGATATTGCCTAAAATCATTAACGACATTACAGTGGGAATAGAAACAAAATTGCTCTTATTGCAATTTTCAGCCAAAAAAAAATCTTTGCCCACATGCTCGGATTTTCTTTTGAAATATCACATGACACACATTACCTCGGACTTGTCAATCCAACATTTGCATTTGGGTTGAGGAAAAGTTGAAAAAGTAGAAAAGTAGGAAATGGCCTAAGTTAGAGAGAGTTGACTTTGGATTGAAGGGGGCTCCCTTTAAGTTAAGAGCTGAGTTTCAGAAGAAAGAGAGCTCATTTTTACTTAAAAAAGGTAACAAGAAAAGAGTTCAAGAGTTAGGCAAGTGTTAAGTATTTTGGCATTCATTAGTGTTCTTAAGGATTTTTAAGTGTTTTGGTAATTAAGTAAACTTCTTTAAACTTGTTTTCACTTACATTTCAAGGACTTGAGAGTGTAAGTTCATGAATAAGGCATGAACTTGGGATATCTTGGGTTATTTAGGCAAGCTTGAGGTTTAGCTCGCTTGTTTCGAAAAGTGAGAGAGTGTTGAAAGCTTAAGCAATCTTTGAGGTTTAGAGTTTACTAGGTCATTTCTACTGAGTTCTAACTTAATAGAACATAGTTTAAGTGTTCTAAATAGTTGTCTTTACCCATTTGAGGTGTTTTGGTCACTTTGTCCATTTTTGTCTATTTTCGAGTTTTTAACCTTTCTTGAAGTCTAAGCTTGAACGAATAAGGATTTCCACTTCCTTTCTTCTTCTTGACAAGAATTATATTCAGGGAGTTTAACTTCTATCAAAGAGTAACACTTACTCTACTTTTTTTTGACGAAATAGCAAACCGAACCAAAGAAACGAGGAGGGCTTTCTGGGGATTTTCGTGGATTGAGTGAAGTGAATTCATAGCAACAGGGTAAGCCTCTGAGTTCTTGATAAGTGTATAATTACACTTATTATCATGATATTTTCAATCATAAAACGATATAGTTTAGATTCATTTTATACTTCATATAAAAGATTTCACGTGGTATGTAGTTGTTTATTATGCAAGTACAGAAACTAGGTAAATCTTGGGAGTGAAATGATCAAAGATTGAATTCTATGTAAAAAGAGTGAAAAAGATGGAAAAAGATGTGTGGAACATAAAGAAATGGCTTAGGATTGAAGATGTTAAAGATCGGCAAAGTTGTAATGGAAAATCATGAAGAAAAGCACATATCACGATCGTAACACCCATTCGCGGTCGTGACTTATCACTCTTCACAAGCAGAAAGTTTTCAACCAATAGTCACCATTGCGACACATTTATCACGATCATGACTTGTGACAGTTTTTGGTCAACTCTTCTCAACTACCAACTACCAAATAAAAATGATCAACTACCATCAACTGTTAGATGAAAAGACACATTTTGGAAGTAATCCAATCATGAAAAGGTGCCTGTCCATTATAGATGAGGATGAAACCTTGAATCTAATCATATTGAAGTGATGCAACCCTTCACCAATGGATACGACTCTTCATTTGGGTAGACATAACCCTTCGCACTCTATAAATAGGGTTAAAATCTAATCAATTTTGTGTAGTGTGGTAGAGAGCATAATAGATGATATGCATGATACAAATTAGAGAGTGAAAGTTATAGATTTTGCTAATTCAAAGTGTTAGTGAGAAAAGTGTATAAGTGATTCGATTCTTGTTTTGATCACTAGATTTCTTCACATATTCGAGCAATTGTTGTATGAGTGTAATTGCAAAGCACTTATCAATAACAGTTTCTATTCTTCAACATTCATTTGTTAGATATTTACAAAGAATAGCATTATAGCAGAGGTTCTGTACGAGTCAAGATCAAACTCAAAGTAGACACAGTAATTGCAGGAATTGACGACTCTCATTAAAGAGTGGATACGGTTTGATCAACTTTAGCTTTCACTTGTATGCCTTACAACTTTACTTTGTTTTCTACTTATACTTTCTATTTTGAAGTTTGTGATATGTCTATGTGTCATAACTAGTATTTCATCTTACGTCATTTATATTAATCAAGTTATATGCTTTCGAGTTAACTTTAAGAGTGATTTCGGGGTTAATAAGATTGTGTATAATCACTGGATCTATGACTATAATGCTGTTTAGTGAGCCAACATTTTTGGAGTGGTAACTTGCTAAATATGGCTATGTGAGAGCGACCTGTACTAAGCATAGTATTATTATTGTCCAGATTCTTATAAGTGTCATAATTTGTTTACCCTAGATTTTGGAAAAGTCATTTCATGTGTTGCTCTATGGTGAATTATTGAATATTTGGGCTTCTAAAACCGAGTTTGTTGAAGTTATCTAGTGTTTAAAACAACTTTGATTACTTTGCATGTTTTTCTCTACTATACTTGTTCTTAGGGAATATCTATATAGTTTACATCTTCTCTAATCTGTTCATGCATATGTCTATTTATCAGTCTATCATCCAAACTCTCTAATACATTTCATCTTATTTCTTTTATTATATAACTCTAATTGGTCCTTAGAACCGAATTCTTTCCTTGTGGGATCTATATCTTTTAAAACTACATCATAACTGTATACTTGCAGTGGTCATCATTTTTCTATTTGATAAGCGGTACTAACAACACCTATTCATATTTTAAACTTTATTCTTATCAGTAGAAAAGTGGGGAAAAAGGTTTTTTGTACTGTTACCGATAAAATTCCTTTGGGAATGAGTAGATCCAGAAAACTTGTTAAAAAGTTTTTGGCACCATTGCCAGGGAAGGTAAGTGCGTTCTTAGAGACCAAAAATTTGGAGACTACGGTACATTTTCCAATTTTATACCTATTTGTTTTTGTTTTCCTAAACTATACAATTTATCTATCTTAACTTAAATGTGAAAAAGAATATGAAATAATCATCATGGTGGTGATACGTCATATTAATGCATCTGAATTCTCGATAAATAGAAGATTTTCTTTTATTAATGCATCTGAATTCTCGATAAATAGAAGATTTTCTTCTATTGATTGAGAAAGAGGCTATGCTCGTCATAAGACGTATGCACCCAGTGGATTGTTGCCCACATATGGCCAAGAAGATTCAACGTCAAGGTTATTATTGGACCACTATGGTCGGAGACTATATCGTGGAAGTGAAGAAGTGCCACGAGTGCCAAATCTATGGGGATCTCAACCATCTACCTCCCTCGGATCTCCATAATTTATCTACTCCTTAACCATTCTCGGCATGGGGGATCGATATAATTGGAGAGATTCACCCCTCCTCCAGCAACGGTCATAGATTCATCATAGTGGTAGTTGACCACTTTTCCAAGTGGATAGAGGTCGAATCCTACTCCAATATCACCACCAAGAAAATGGCCAAGTTCATAGAGAAGCACATCTTCACCCGTTATGGGATTCCTCATCACATTGTCTAAGATAATGGAGTTCAATTCTAAGGGGCAATGACAGAGCTTATTGAGAAATACAGTATTGAGCATCGTCGCTCTTCACCATATAGACCACAAGCTAATGGGGTAGTGGAGGCAGCTAACAAATCAATAAAGAAGATCCTGAGCAAGATGGTGACTACTTATCGAGATTGGGCAGATAAGCTACCTTTTGCAGTCTGGGGCTACAGAATGAGCATTCATACCCCTACAAATCAAACTCTATTCTCATTAGTATAAGGAATGGAGGTGATCTTGCCAGTGGAGATAGAAGTGGGATCTTTAAGGATATTCCTCGAAGCCAAGTTAGAGGAGTCAGAATGGGCCAGAGCTAGGTTTGAACAACTTAAAATGATTGATGAGCATTGCCTCAAAGCCTTAGATCACCTCTAAATGTATCAACAGCGAATGGCCAGGCCATACAATAATAAAGTTAAGCATCAAAGGCAACTCTTGAAAGTAGGAGACTTGGTGTTGAAGTAGTTGAGACCTTCGAATGTAGATGTTAGTGGGAAGTTTAGACCTAATTAGGAAGGTCCATTTGTAGTCAAGAAGGTGCTAAGTAAAGGGGCATTCAAGATCATGGATATGGATGGTAACAAATTTATCAACCCCATCAATCATGACAAGCTTAAGCGCTACCACGTTTAGGAAAAGAAATGAATCCAGAAAAGTAGTACAAAACAAAAAATACATATGTAAATAAGCCCATCAGCTAACACTCCATTTGTTGAGCAAAAATTAAAGCCCTTTTTTGCAAAATAAGATAGTCCGTTGAATTGAAAACGTGAAAGGGAAATTCAAGCAAAACTTATGATAATGAGTGAGGAATAAATTCATTAGCTAGAAAACCCAAGAGGGCTAGCTAATGAGAGGAGTCAGATCACTTGAAACATTTGTTCTTCGATTTATTTCATCCATAAAGATATCATTTTTTGCTAAAAATGTTTATGCTTATGATTATGGAAATGTATGAATGCGAATGGTTGAAACGTCACAAGTAAACAAAAAACATTCCACAATATGATTAGTTCAGTAGTTTGTACTTAGGAAAAGAAAAGACAAATAAATCCGATAGAATCATACCACATTGGTATATTCTAAGAAAAAGTCAAATAATTTTCATTCTTTTTTAAAGTAAAGTAGCATCATTCTAGACCAAGTGATCAAGCTGGCTCTACCTACGGTCGTAAGGGCTCAGGCAGTCTTCCCCCCTCGACCACTCATGAGTCACCCACGTATACCGCTCAAGGTCCGTCAAGGACCTGATCATTATAAGCCATCCATAATAGAACCTGTCCGCCTCCATAGTCTCGGCCGCTCCATAATCCAGACTAACAAACTAGGTATGCTAAACCCACAAGGTGGGTACTCTATCTGACCATAAATGATGCCACTCAAAAACTCAGGAAGAACATATACTACGCGGTATCCTTTGACGCCTCCCGTACTGCCTACATATGTGGCTGGGTGAATAATACGTGGAAAGATATAAGCCCATCAGTAGGATCCCATCCTCGTGAATCAGAATTGCGACATGAGTGATCACCCACTAGGGGTAAATCTAGCATATTCGGTCATCAAAAAGTCAGCTAAAAATCTAATTCCAATCATGCTTAGTCATCCGGGAGTGTCCGTCAGTCATCAACACCCGTTTGTTATAAGTTACGGGCGAGTAATCAGAAGTGTTCCCCCGTGGATCAGTAATCAGGTAAAGCTTTTCCAAAAGCCAAACCTGAAGCAAACCCAGCTTAGAAAGATGGGAAATGAGGGAAGTAAATAAATGGTCATTACGGGGCTTACCTCGAGAAGCGTGAAGCGATCGTCAATCAGACTTGGGTGGGAGATAGCGAAATCCATGCTTATAAAGTTCTCCACCAGCGCTAAGGTAGATGGAGAATTCCTTTGAGAAAGTGGGTTAATGATGGATGTCAGCCAAAATAGGGCAACATGGCCACTCCGGAAATAAACTCTGACATCGGGAGCAGAGCCACCATGAAGGGCCAAGTAATGTGAGCTCTAGGGGCACCGATGCACCACTCCAGCACTGGTGAACCTGAAACCCTCCTGGAGATAATGGGTGAGCGAGAAAAGGGGTCATGGAGTTCAAATTCCCCCCAAACCCTAGAGGGAAGCATCAGCACTAAAACGGTAAGATAGGATTGCGTGTGGAAAAGCCCTAGGGCATGGGATCCCGAGGATGACCTGGTACTTCTCAATCATTGGGTACAACTCTTGGTGAGAAAACTGAAAGACATGAGTGGAAAGTGAAAAGTGAGATATCGGAGACCCCACAAGCTGAATCTCTTGAGTTTCTTCCAGTCAGGATTCTTCAGTGTGCGTAGGGAAGCCTGAAGATTTTTGTTATGGGATGAAATATGAAAAGAGCGACAAAAAAAAGCAGACGCTAGAATTAGGTGCAATGTCGTGAACGATATTGCGAAATATCATTAACGGCTTTACAATATCGTTAACGATATTGTGATGTCATTAACGATATTGCTTCTCAGGCAGTTTGCCTATATCTTTTAGCAGATTGAATTTTCCCATATGGTTAACGATATTACAACTACAATGGCTAGTTGAAAGTGTAGTTTTGACTATAGTTTACGGGGTTAATTTTAGATTAAAGGGAGTACTGTTAAGCAACAAGCATCATCGTATCAAGCAAAAATCAAATGTTGTAATAAATTGTAATAGAGTTTGGTCAAAGTCAACAAAATACTCAGACAATAGTGTGAAAATGTGTGAAAGGAGTCAGCAGCGCCAAAAAGCTACAATGAGTTTTGTCCCTACAATTTAAGAAATAACTATAGTAAAGAAAATGAAAAATGTCTAAATGGAAGAGGATTCCCCTTAATCCTCATCCTCCTCGGATTCAGCAATGTGGCTATTCGACTTCACATCTCTATTTCCCAATCTACCTCGGTGGATGCTAAAGCAGGAAGAGGTCCCCCAGTGCATCCTCGAACATCTCCCACCTGATGCCTCTGGGTGCGCAAATCTCTGGGACTGGGCTAACTGCCTCTCCAAATCAGCGATCTTTAGATCCTGAGTCCTCACATGCTCTTGGGAACTCAAATAGTTCTGGTGCTCCAGATAAATCAAGGCCTATAATGGAAAGCATGCATAACAACATAAACACTCAAAAAGATGTCAATATATGACGAATAAACATACACATCAACATGCATTCATAAAAATATATTTTACAAAAAGTTAAATAGGTTTACCTCAGTCCTCCCATTCTATGCGATGATCATGTCACGGGAAAATAGGTAGTGACGGACGTAGTTCTCCACATCAACCCGGGGAGCCTGACATGATAAACTGAAGGTTAAAGTAGGAATCAATAGAGTTTAAAAGTAAAGGGGAGGAGAAATACACACGTTAGTGGTTTACTCCGGGGCAAAGGTCACGGTGTGCAGACTTTAGGGTAGCATGTGAGCCTGTTGCTCCCCCACCCTCACCATCAAAGGGAAAGCGGTGTCCAGATAGGTGGTGAGATGCCCCTCCATGAAGCTGCGAATGTGGTACATCCGATCCTGTGAATCATCATAGTGCGCTCGGTCCCACTTCCCGTGCCAATCTATTGAAAGAGCAGTAAGTTAATGGTAATTACAATAAAGAAAATTAAAAGAAATCAAGTTATGTGGACTCGAACCCTCGAAGAGGTCGCACCACCACCGTCATGGCCTCCGCTACCAGATCCACCACCATAACATCTACTATTGTCGCCACCTTAGTGGCCAAAACCATTGTCAAGATCATCATCTTAGCCTCCTCCTCACATTCTGAGAAGGTCACGCCCATCATCTCTATCACCTTTGAGCGATACCACTCACCCGAATGGTCAGGAGTAGTGCGAGGGTAGGGGGGAATCAGCCCATCCTGATGTGCCAGATAAGAATCGTTGATGGAAGGAGCCACCGTACCGTTCCTATCAAAGAATGTGGCCCGATCCACCATAGATGTGACTGTCAGGTTCGGCCAGAAAACACCAACAGGAGGGTGAGGAAGCACAAGCCACTCTGTGAGTTTAGAAGTCCACCAAGCCGTATTCTCTCCCCGAAATACCATTCAAGGGAGAGGGAGAACTCCAAGATCAATTAATGGTCATCAACATCGTTTCGAGTGGTCACCACTGTCGCTCGGTTTGGCATGGCACTCCAAGGATCCAAGTTAACCTGTAATCACAAAAAAAAGGCACGTGTTCATAATGAGATAATCAAAGCAAAGAAATAATGAAAAGACTCGGGGGAAGCTCTTAAATACCTACTCAAATGTGAGGCCATGAAAGAACTCTCAGTATCTAGTCCACATTTGCGAACTCCCCCTATTGGATGGCATCAGACGGCTAGGAAGGGCTCATTCTGAGCTACGTTGGTCTTGAAGACCGGATGAGGAAGAATATGATACAAAAAGGCCCAAACCTGCGATGAAGATAAAAGTTAAACAAACACATTGAAAGAGCTAAAAAAATATATGTCTAAAAATTCCAAAAAACTGATTTAATTACCTAGAGGAGGACGTGACTCAACTTGAGGGCCTTTTTATGGGCCCTCATTGCTAAGTCTACGCTATAATACAACTAACCTAAGATTGAACATGACTAGTTCTGGACCAAAATCGATGCCAAGTCCTCCATCATTGAGATCAACCAGTAGTTTATATTGCTAGTGGTGACAAGAAAGAAGAGTACCATCAGTAGGCTAATCACAAATGAGCGTACGCACTGAGCCCTCTAGTCTACAAGCACCTCATCCATCGAGCACCAGTATGTGTACAACTCTTTATAAGAGAGCTTCCCTACTCTCAAGGCAACGCCAAATAGCTCGCGCACCTGATTAATCACCTAGCGTGAAGTGGAGAAGCGGTCTATTAAAATGTTGAATTGAATGGCCCCTCCATGCCAAGATAAGCCAGTCATGGCCACCACATCTGATGTTGTGATCGTCAGCTCCCCCATCGGTAGATGAAAGGAGTGGGTGATCTCAGACCATCGCTCGACTAAGGTGGTACAAGTAGGGTGGGAAAGATGTGGTATGTGGGCCGACATGGTCCTAGCCAGGGCGCCAAAGCTAGTAGCATCGATAGTATCTCGAAGATCCAAATCATCAACGATGTGGGCCCACCATCTCCCCATGGCCCTTATACATGCAAAGTTGGTAGGTTTACGGTTGCAAGTACAAATACACAATGTACAGGAAACAAATCACAAAGCCAACTCGAAGATCTGTATCCTTTTTATCACAAATATGTGTTTTTTAGGTATATCTACTATCAGAAATGTAAACTAGGTTAGAGTCGTGCACGGAACTGGTAATGTCATTAACGACATTACAGTTGCAAAGGCAGAAATAACCTCTACCCGTAATTCCAACCCCTAAAAATCCAAATTTTCACATTTAAATCCCCCACATCGAGTTCCAAATCCTCCTAAACTATGTATAATCAACATACAAAGCTTAATCATACATCAATTTCATCTAAAACATATAATTTTTACGAAATTCCAAACCTAGGTTTCAAACTAAAATCGGGAAAAACTCTAGATTGAGGGAGTCTTGGGTCACCTGGACCACGAAAGCATGTGCTCCGAGCCTCGGGAATAAAGTATTGATAGGGGAATTGATTAAAAACCTGATGAATTTATCGCCCCTTTCGAAACAAAAACACCTCCACCACCGAGCACCATTTGAAGTTCAGGATGTCAAGATGGGCTTGAAGAGAGGAAGAAGAAACGACCTTCGGGTTACGAGACTTGATCTTGCACAACATTTTTGCTAGAGATTTGGAGAAGAAATTTCATATTTTTGTAGAGGGGTGACTATTTTTTGGTAAAGGGAAGAAGATAGGAGGAAAGTTAGGTTTTATTCCAAAACCTGGAAAAGTGCGATGTCATTAGCAACATTGCGATGTCGTTAACGACATCACCCAATGTCGTTAACGACATTGGCATTTGGCCTAGCCCATTTCTTTTATTTTCAGCCCAAACTCATTTCTAACCTCTTAAAATCCATTTATAATGTATTTGAACCCCATAAAAGTTACCGAAAACGTTCAACGAACTTCCGAAACCTCACAGAATGATTTCGAAACTCGACCACATGACCCGATTTAATTATTACGCATTCCTTTTTTAATTCTTTATTGAAGGGGTAAAATTTTTTGCTTTCAACAATCTCAATCAATGAATTAAAACATGCATTCATGACTTGCATTTTCACAATTTACTGATTTTTGACAATGAACGAACTTTCTAAAGTTCAAAATTTTTTGATGTTTTACAGTCAACAAACTTTCTATAGTTCAAAATTTCCTAACATTTTACAATCAACGAACTTTCTACAGCTCAAAATTTTTCAACTTTGTGCAGTAAAAAAACTCTCTACAATTCGAAATTTCCTAACTTTTTACAGTTAACGAACTCTCTACAGTTCAAAATTTCCTGACTTTCACAGTCAACAAACTTGCTACACTTCACACTTTTCTGAATTTTTACAGTTAATAGTTCACGATCATCTAACTTTTTACAGTCAATGAACTTTCCATAGTTTTGATCTTCTTGGACATTGTTCCGATCCACATCATCAAAAGGCCTTCCACTGCCTACGCATGGGATCCTCAACTAGAAGGATGGAGACACACAACCAATAGTTCGAGCAATGTTAACAAGCCAAAGGACAACCTTCAAGGGGGCAATCATTACCAAACGATCAATTCACAAGGGGCATGGAGAGATCGATCCTTGAAAGCACCTCACCAAGATGAAAGCTTCCAATCGTTATCCTAAAGAGTGCCAACAATGATCGGGCAGGTATTATCTTTGAAACCTCACTGCTCTTTCAATCGTGGGACCATACTAATCTCATATCAGTAGTGATCCCACGAGGGGAAGCCTGTGAGCATGGGATTTTACACCCGACTAGCGAGTTCGATGATGAAGTTGTATTTTTTTCCTTGTTAGTTTTTCTTACATTTTGTAGGGCCACGAAATCATCTAGAAATCATCTTCCTTGTTTCTTTGGGCCTCTTCTTCTAAAAAGCCCAAGTTAAAAAGAAAAGCCTAGTCATTAACGATATTGCCTAACATCGTTAACGACATTACACTGGCAGTAGAACCAAAATTGCACTTTTTGCAGTTTTCAGCCAAAAAAGCAAATCTTTGCCCACATGCTCGGATTTTCTTATGAAATATCACATGACACACCTTACCTGGGACTTATCAATCCAACATATGCATTTGGATTGAGGAAAAGTTGAAAAATAAAAAAAGTAGGAAATGGCCTAAGTTAGAGAGAGTTGACTTTGGATTAAGGGGGCTCCCTTTAAGTTGAGAGCTAAGTTTTAGAAGAAAGAGAGTTCATTTTGTATGCAAAAAGGTAGCAAGAAAAAGAGTTCAAGAGATAGAAAAGAGTTAGAAGTCTCTTGGCATTCATTAGTGTTCTTAAGGCTTTTTAAGTGTTTTGTTAACTAAGTAAACTTGTTTGAACTTGTTTTCACTTACATTTCCAAGACTTGAGAGTGTAAGTTCATGAATAGGGCATGCACTTGGAATAACTTGGGTTATTTAGGCAAGCTTGAGGTTTAGTTCACTTATTTCGAAAAGTGAGAGTGTGTTCAGAGCTTAAGCAATCTTTGAGGTTTAGAGTTTACTAGGACATTTCTACTGAGTTCTAACTCGATAGAACTTAGTCTAAGTGTTCTTAATAAGTTTCTTTACCCATTTGAGGTGTTTTGGTCACTTGTCCATTTTAGTCTATTATCGAGTTTTTAACCTTTCTTGAAGTCTGGGCTTGAAAGAAGAAGGATTTCCACTTCCTTTCTTCTTCTTGACAAGACTTATATTCGGGGAGTTTTACTTCCATCGAAGAGTAACACTTACTCTACTTTTTTTGACAAACACCACACCGAAAAAAGAAATGAGGAGGACTTTCTAGGGATTTCCGTGGACCAATAAAGTGGATTCACGACAACATGGTAAGCCTCTGAGTTCCAAAAGTCATGTCTCACTTGGTTGTATCATGTGTATGTGCTTGATATCTGAAAATGTAAAAAATAGCAAAACTGCATGTATTCTACCTATGTGATGCCATTAACAGCATCACAGTACCATTAATGACATCATTGATGATGTTAACGGTATCAGTTTTACCATTAACGACATCAGTTTCCAGGTAGAATGTTTGTAAAATTTCGAGATTTTGATTTATGTTCAAGAGGGTCAATGGTGAGTATTTAGGCTTGAAACCTGAGTTTTTAAGTAACACAATGCATATGTGTGAAAATTTTACAAACCCAAGATCATTCTGAAGGGAGTTTGGACGGTTGAAGTCGGTTTCCCTTCACCGGGATATTATTTATCGACGTTAATGGTTTCCTCTTTGAAATGATTTTAATAATGCCATCATTTATGTTTTCGAACTTTGATTTATTTTTTATCAATATTATTATGAAGTGTGTTAGGAAACCCCGATGAAGGGAACCGTAGTTCCCGGATAACCGACCTGACAAATATCCATGTGGTATTTTCACTAAAAAATGATTAAATAACGTATGTGTATAAAATGAACCTTTTTTATGGAAAAGAAATTCTAAACTCATCGACATTTTAAATTAGACCACCCGGGTCTTGCAAAGAAATCAAGATGAACATATTTGCAACTACTTGTGATGTGCCGTAATTATTCTAACCTTTGTGGATGCAGGTAGTTTAGGATAGGTGTATGTTAGGATTTAATTTCCTTTGGGTATCGCTTTTTATTTCGAAATCAAATGTAACATTTGTTAGATATCAATGTATCTAGGAAATTCTATCCCTTTGACTTCAATGTATTTAGGAAATTTGTAAAACCCCAAACCCAATGATGCAATTAATCTCCCATAGACTAAGCGCATTTAAATTTCCTACGTGTTTACTTTTCAAAATTTACTTACTATTTTGTGCATGTGTGATAAACTATAAAATAAAACGAAAATATCTAGTTTAGTTCGAATATTATAAATGCGGTTTCTATCAAGTATAATTTAACTCAAATGATGACAAAATAGGTAACTCATCGGAACCTGAATCTCTGTTCTATGGTACGGATTAGGCAAACAGATCTAAGTTGTACCAAATTTTCCCGGAAGAGCTGATCCGGGTGGCAACTCTGTATCATAGACTAGAGATTTAGGTCTCGGGTCTTTTAAGCTTGAAAATCACTTTAAAGGAATTCATTTCCACTCTTTCCAACAAGCTTTTTTGGAATCAACTTCTAAACTTCTTTTCAAAAATACCATGGCCATCCTTTAGGGGCCTGCGCCTCGCGGTGACTGCACGGGTCAAAAGTCATCCTCTCACACAAAGTGTACTAATCATGTTCAATTTTGGTATATGTAAGAACTCTATGGTTAATTTAAAAGTGTCTGAAGGATCGCGGCTCTTATTGTATAAAAGAGTCATTTTTTATGTACAAGTATGTTACTCATTTTATTAGTGAAAATGTCGCATGTGAATTTTGCTAGGTCTGTTATCCAGGAACTATGGTTCCCTTTGTGCAGTGACCTAAAATAACATAGAAATATAATTGTAGGTCAAACATGCATGACATGGCTACTATTTGGGTTAACTGTGGGAACAATGTCATCCGTAACGTTACCAACTTCCCCCGTGAAGGGCGATATCGATAAGGATGACCTGAAACATTTCCGTTACCACTCCAAACCATAATCTACATAGTAACACTTCAAAAAACTATATATAACATTTAAATGAGCTCTATGTATGAGTCGGTTACCACAAATGGTTCATTTCCAAGTTCAGAGAGGTCTCGATGGGTCATTTTGTGCTCAAACAGAGCGAAACGAAACAAATATGTGAATCTGTTAGGAGAAGGTTAGTACTGGTGTTGGTAAGGTTAGTACCGATGTTGGCTCAATGCCTACACCAACTTTCATAGGATCCAGACCTGCAGAAAAGCAACGAAAAACAGCAGAAAACAACAAAGACAAAGGTTAAAACTTCCGGAAACCATAATTTTCACCATGGTTTTCGGACTCAAACGATTGTTATTATTCCATAAAGCTCATGATGTGTTTAATATACTGGAAGTGAAAAAATCAAGTTTTACAAATAGATTTATATAGAAAAAACTAAAATAGTTCATGTTGTCAAAAACCAAGAACCATGATTTTACATAACTTCAAAAAATCATAACTTTATTTATACTTATCTGTTTTAAGTGATCTTTAATATTTTGGAAGCCTCATAATTTAAGGAATATAATAAAAAAAATGAAATACACAAGGAAATTCTTAAAATAGAGTTTTCGTTTCACTCCAAATCAAGGAAAATGTTCCAAATGGTGTAGTAACTGAATGGTAGATAAAAGATAGTGGTAGTCCTAGATTTTAACTTCCGAGATTATTTTTCAAAGCCAAGTCCTCAAGAACTCAACTTTCTCATAAGATGCATAAAAATGAACTTAAAGAAAATGTTTCTTCTTTTCCTCAAGTTTGCTTAGTTTTCTTCTAAAACTCAAGTTTTCTTAGTATGTGACTAAACTTCAAGATAGCTGAAAAGATGAATAATAAACTTAAGAGACTCAAGTTTATGCCATTTGCATGAACTTAAGGTAAACTACCGAAATCCCAAGTAGATGGATGCTTTAGACTTAATTTTTCACTCAATAACACATTAGAACACTCAAGAACACAAGTTTCTGCTCTCAAACTCAAGTTTTTTTATCCTTTTGATAGAAATCTCTCTCTTGCACCCTATGTTCATGAAAATCTCTTCTCCTACCCCATCTCTTTGCTACCTTTTTTTTTTGTTTATATGAGGTCCCCTCAATCCAAAGTCAAAAAACCTACTCATTAGCCTTTTTGACTTTTCTTTTTCACCTCCTCTTTTCACCTTCTCTCATGTCCCATCCATAATATGGAAGGCCCTTCCTAGCCACCCTATAGTGTAGGGAGTGGAGCTTATGTCAACCTAAAGTGTATGGGGCCTAGAGAGACTATGTGCTCATTAATTCCTGAAATTCTACATTCTAATGCTGCTAACTTAGCGATGTCGGTGTTAGTGTTATAATACAGACACTAACATTACCAAACTTGGTGTGGGCATAGGTTTTTTGGGCCTTGGTTGGGCACAATCTAATCCTTATACTACTAGCTCAGCAACATCGATGTCTATGTGGTAACATAGACATCAACATTCCCAATGCCAACATCGATATTGCAATATCGGCATGGGCATTGGGCTTGGACTGGGCTCAGTTCGGGCCTAGCTTGGTGTATATGATATTCTTCTATAGTTTAAAAGAAACAAGAATAGCCTTTTCCGAGTACGTTCGAGACCCTGTCAAAGTGAAAGACTAGTTGTGAGCACGAGATTTTGTACCAGCTCGCGCGTTCGATGATGTAGGCTTTTCGAGATTTAATCCTTGAATCACACAATATTTTATTATCTACATATCTTCAAATGGGAGTGCTCCTCGTCACTAATTTACTTTAAGGACTTAAATTATGCTTTAAGGACTTAGAAAGTTAGACATTAGTAAAAATTGATTAATTGAAAATATTTTTTGAAAATTAATTAAATGTATAAAAATAAATTTTTTTTAAAAAAATTGGGTAACGTAATGGGCCTTGCCAGAGTTTCAGCGAGGACCCCCCCCCTCGTCGAAATTTTCAATTTAATCCTGATTTTTTCGGAAAAAATTGCCCTATGAATATCATGGAACTTTCAGTGTTCCCCATCGGCAATTTTTAGCAGAAAAATACAAAAATACTTTGGTTTTTAGCAAACTACATTCTTCTAAAATTTCTTTTTAATTCCGAATTTCCTTTAATCACCAAAGTAAACTAAAGACAAATGAGGAACGCTCCTAAGGATCAAACGGGTATATCGAAGTGGATTCACTCCGTAAGGGTAAGCTTCTGAGTTCCTAGATTTACTTTATCTTGTGCCTTTTTATGTTTTATTTTATTCCGCATGCTGACCTAGGAATAATTCTACTTTTTATTATTTTTGTAAATATTAATGTAATATTTTCATTTCTTCTTTTCTGTTTCTTTTCTGTCAGAATACCCTCACGAAGGGAGTAAAAAATTATTCCTGAATAACAGTCCTCACATTTTTACCATGTGAGCATTTTCACTAATTAAAATGAGCAACCAATGTATTGATAAAATGAATCTTTTTATTACTAAATAAGAATTTAATCACCGATTTTTCAATAAGGCCAGACGGGGTCTTGTTAAAATCAAATCGAATATATGTACAAATGTTGTGTTATACCATGTGCTAAACTTTGTGGATGTAGGTAATTAAGGATTAGATGTATGTTTAGGATTTTATTTTTCCTTCGAGTATTGAATTTCAATTATTTTTTTCGAAAATGTAATTAATAGATTAGGTGGGCGGTTGCATCCTCCGAGGTTTTGTAATCTTAATCTTCACTTTTCTTCATTTATTTATCGCTTAATTTAAGGATTTATCGCTTTCCAAATATGTGTGAATCATACATTATAAGCTTGAAAATGACATGAGTACGAATTTGCACAATTAAGATATTTGGTTTTCTGTAGATGTAATTTAATGTGATCCAATAAGAAGTAAGCAACTTATCCTGAACCCGAATCTATGTCTTAGTGGGCCGTTCCCCGGACATTAAGCCTCACAAGCCTTTAATTCCTAGAATAGCTAATCTAGGTGGCGACTCTAAACTAATAGAAAGCAGATTCGAGTTGACTGATCCAAAAATGATTTCGCTTTCTCTTTAAAAATGATTTAAAAAATAACACCCCGGTGGACCGCGCCTCTCATTCACGCTCTCTTGGCCCATCGCATTTCATGTCGTTCGCTCACTAAGGTGACTCTACTAGGATTTTTTTCCAAAACTTTTTTTCAAAGGTTTTAGATTTTGGATAAGTGCCTAAAATTATTGATAAAATTATTCCGTATTTTCTTAATTATGACATATTCATTGTAACGCATTGCAATAGAGGGGATTAGCCTATAAGTTTAAGGTACCCTATTACTGCAAAGCATTCTCTTGTACTAATCTACCTCCCTAAGAAAAGATAGTACTTGAGTGAGTGGAGCACTTGTTGCCATATCGCATGTACCTCCCTCGTTAGAACCCATTTAGTGATAGGCTTGAGTGCAACAAGAACCTTCTACATCAGCAACCCATTTACAAACCTTATGTAAATAAGCTGTAGGCATTCCCCCTATGGTGTTACCCAACAAACATTCATGCATTATATTTTCTTGCAGGTGTGCTCCTTAGTATCCTCGTGGTACTAAGATGAACAAAACTAAGGGTAGAGACTAGCCAAAAACCCTACGCGCAGGAGTTGTATGGTTCGAAGTTGAATTTATGTGCTATGTGTTTATTTCTTTCAATTCATCAAGAATCATACAAATTTGCCATGCTAACCATGAATCTTAACATAGACACTTGAACGCATACACTCATTATATTAACAATATAAAATGGACATGTCATCTTCCCATTATCATGATGCCAATGTGGTATCGCCCATTCTTAGGATTAGTTGATACTTGAGAACATTTCATCCTAGGATAACATGAAACCAATTAGAATCATGAAACATCATTTACCCTCTTTCAACGCGACATCCTCATGATGTCTGATTCTTAAGCCCATATAAGATAAACCTACCCAAGCCTTTGCACGATGCCTACTTAGTGTCCAATTCATAGCCCTCCTAAGGCGACTATACACACCAAAAGCCTAGATGAGGCAAACACGAACCTAAACTATGTTCCCCCCACATCAGGTGATATCCCAGTTGATATCATAACCTAAGCCCACACGGGGTGAACGTACTTCAAAAAGAACCTACCTTACCCTTATTCGAGGTGTCCACTCACCCGAATTGTTCGCCAGTGAAGGGAAATAATTCATACATCACCACATACCCTTCTTATAACAATGCTCACATTGGCATCTAAGACTCTACCCTAATTGGGAAAAAAAGACTAAAACATCCATTTAATGGCTACATCCAGTAGTTGTTTTCATGCATTTTTGTGGAACTTTATATAATTTCATCAAGGTACGGCACACCACGTACCCAAAATTAAATTTTTCACTTTATGAGATTTCGTCACAGTACGAGATCTCAAATTATCGACCTACTACCACACGGTTAACTCGGTCACCTCATCACATCTACAATACATCACACTGCCCCATGGATAGGGTGTAGATCTCAAACCCACCAGTAGGGGTTAGGCATTCACTATTACATTTTTTATCACCGACTAATGCTATTTGTTTCAAATGAATTGACAACATACTTTTTTATCTCGCATCATGGCACATTAACCTTTTGTGTATGTAGCCATGACATTAACACTTCACGCACCAACCACGCATCATGACCTAATATGCATAACCTGATGATCTTCCTATATACCTTAGCTAGGAAAAAGACTATCTACTAGAGGGTTTGGAATAGGACTTCCCACTACTTACTTCGCATTTCTCCAATTGCGGCCACACTAGAGGGAGTTCTGTGCATAGACTCTAGAGAAGACTCATGTTCGGAATCAAGATAGAGCACTCTGTTCACTCTTGTTTAGACTGATAGTATGGGTAACTTATAAGAAGAGAATGTAGGGGAGAAATAACTTATGGCGGGATATAATCCGCAAACAAACCAATTATCAGTGAGTGCTGAGATTGTGATCACTATGAATGCCTTTCTAAATAGTGACCAGTTTGCATCACTCATCAGCCGTCACACCACAACCAGGCACTTGAAGAGAGGGCCAATGATGTAGTGCCCAATCCAAATCTCGGTAGTACAGTCTTACCTGGGGGATCATCTTCTTCAACTGCAATGTTCCCAATCCGTAGCACTATCACTCCAACCTCTTACCAGTTCAGGGTGGGGCAAGGCCAGCCACAAGTTGGTCAAACCATATATGATTTTGAAAATGCTTCTCAGCTGTAGGTTAGCTTTCTATTCTTCCTAGGATAGCCGGGCCAAAACTTTTTGCACCAAGAGTAGTAGTGTCAAGAAAGATCAAGCCTTCGTCCAGCTACATTCCCTTCATCCAAGGGGTGACTCAGCCTTCAATTCTGAGTTAGAGTGCACCTTCTTAGATGTTTCAGGGCTAAGGGTAGTACAATTAGGTAAGTCAGTACTGGTTACTACTACAAAACTGAATCAAGTCACATGCACGTGACCTTCCAAGTATCGGGGGATCATATACCTTTACTAGAAAGCCCATTTAATCATCTAGAGCTATAGATTAAAGGTTCTCAGATGGGAAGCCAATTTATGTTAACCTCTAGTGGCTCTATACTTTGGGATCCCTTGAGGCCACACACTTTGAGTTTTTATTAGACCATGTAAAGAACCTATGGACTGGGTCTATACCGAAAAAAAAGTTGTGAAATCAGTGAGAAGAATTATTATTTTGTTTAACCAAATTAATAATTAAGAGGGAATTATGAGAATATAGGGAAAAGGTTGCACGAAGCGAGCAAGGGACTTTTCCTGTTGCAAGTGGGTCCCAAAAATGAACATGGGTTATTCAAAAGGGGGCCTATGCGGCTGCCCCACGAGCCAGCGGGCAGGGACAGCCAATCTGCGCTAGTGGATTGCAGGCCTCAAGGTAATGCTTACGGGCAACATGGGCTGCGTGCAAGCCCGCAAGCTAGGCTTGCAAGAATGCCCGTAACCCTTAACTTTGGCATAAGGCAAGCCCACTAGGGCTTGCCTTGTGGAAACCCACGAGTACCTATACACGCGTGGCTGACCCGCTAGACATGGGATGGGATTTATCCCATCCCATGTACAGTTCGAGGGGGAGTCTAACACTCCCCCATTTTCCCTGTAGATAGGCTTCAAGCCTCTCATTATTCACACGCTAGAAAAACTTAGAGCTTATTTTCTCTTTGATTTCTACTATCCTCTTCTTTTGTTATGCGAGATCCTCCACGAGTTTCTCCAAACAAATTAAAGAGTTCTTTTTGAAGGAACTAATTTTAAGTGAGCTTTCGTGTTTTGGTTTTCGGGTTAATTTAAGAGTAGTCAAGCAGTTGCTGTCAATCAGCAGGTTCTACATCATCAAGGTTTTGGTCAGTGTAGATCCATGTAGATCAAGTCATAGAGGTTCTCCTAGTTTGGAAGCTTGTGCTATAGGAATTGCTCAAAGGGAACGCTGCTACCAAAAGAGAGATAAAACACTCATCAACTGGTAATGCTTTAATCTTTAGATGCTAGGTTTCTTTTATATGTTTTATAAACCTAAAAGCATCTATGGAACATTTTAACTTAGGTTATATCAATCATGGAATGCTTAGGAGATCCTTAGGTTGATTTTAAGTTTTGAAATTCGGCTTTTCATTCTTTGCATGTTCAATTACTGTCTTGCTTAACAAGCAGGAGTTGACCCGTGGGTTAGCACGAGGCAAGCCTTATTAATTTTGTTAAACCAAATATTAATTCTTCTCACTAATTTCACAACTTGTATTTTTGGTATAGACCCAGTCCAAGGTTCTTTACATGGTCTGATAAAAACTCAAAGTGGTTGACCTCATAGGATCCCAAAGTATATAGCCGCTAGAGATTAACCTAAACATGGCTTCCCATCTGGGAACCTTTAGGCTTAGTGTTCTATACTGTTATGGAACCCACTAGCTCTAGATGATAAAATGGGCCTTCTAGTAAACACGTATTATCCCATGATACTTAGAATGTCATGTGCCTGTGACTTGATCTAGTTTTGTAGTATTAACCAGAATAATACACTCCTTCCATCAGGTTAAATACCATCCAGTTTATTGAGTTCGGATTAAGTGTCAGCTCATGTAATAGTCAAAGCTATCGTACAATTATACTTGTTCACGAAGAACACCACTCAGCGGTTTTATATCTTGATCGATTAGAAACTTGTTCCATCTATCGTATACTCTGACTAGAGGTTTATGAGTGTGTCACTTCAATAAGGGACCCTAAGGTACATCTCCATTATATTACTATATCAAGAACGATGGATCCCATCTTGACTACACAGCTTACAAACATGTGATCATCGCTATACCCGTAATCACCCGTGTCATCCTGATCGCCAGGGTATGAGTAAGTATGACCTAAAGTATAGCAACTCCTACATAAGGTAACAGGTATCTCAAGTTTGAGGATACTCATACTACTACTGTAATAAGACATGACACCAACAAATGGATATAGTTTTTCCGAGTGTCTGTCTTATGGTGATCTCCAATGTATTACTCGAATACATTCATGTGTTAACTCAAGGTACCACCTTCATCTCGTGAGATCGGCTACTTGGAACTAATCCAAGGAGTAAGCCTAGACATGTTAGTCTATCTGCTCCATTGATGTCCAGTCTCAATGAAACTACGGCTAGGGATACTTAGACTATTCATAGTAACACGTATGTGCAGTTCTCACTCCACATAGCTCCCACTATTTCCTTGCAGTTTTATGCTATGAATTAGTCACAAACTTTATTTCATCAATGCGCATATGCATATTCAAATGTGTATGATACTAGCTAGATACAATAAATATAAAGCATTGATAAGTAAAAAAGATGCCTTTGATTATTATTAATAATTCGAAACTATTAGTACATTATAGCTAATAAAGACATATCACCCTAATTGCCTTTAGGGTATACATCATGTCTAACAATCTCCCACTTAGACTAGAGCCAATTGGCCATATGCTTTATACCATGCACATTAACATGTTGGTCATGCTTAACTTGAGTCAATGGTTTGGTTAGCCAATCGGCTAGATTCTGATCCGTTGGGAGGTATTCTAAACTTATATCACTTCTGGCTACTATCTTTTGAATGAGATGGTCTTTACTAAGTACATGTTCATTTTTCTAGCGAGACCGTGGTTCCTTTGCTTGAGCAATAGCCCCATTGTTATCGCAATAGACCTCTATCAAATTTACAATATTGGACACCACATCAAAATCACCAATAAATCCCCTAAGGCAGATAACTTCATTAGCCACTTCTAAAGCAGCTATGTACTCAAATTATGTGGTTGAATCGGTAGTTGTATCCTGTTTGAAACTCTTCCAAACAACTACCCCTCCATTAAATATAAACACATAACCTAACTACAACTCATAATCATCCATGTTAGACTAAAAACTCGCATCGATGTATCGCTTTAAAGTGAGATCACCTTCTCCATATACTAAAAACATATCCTTAATCTTACGTAAGTACTTGAGGATAATATTAACGGCCATCCAGTGCTTCTCACCCAGGCCAGATTGAAATCTGCTTGTGACACTCAATGCATGTGAATTATCACGCTAAGTGCATACCATAGCATACATGATGGACCCTACCGCTGAGGCATATGGTATTCCATTCATGCACAATCTCTCTTCTTGTGTTCTTGGACACTCAAATTTTGAAAGGTTAATCTCGTGAGACATTGGGAGATAACCCTTTCTTGACTGCTCAAGGTTAAATCTAACCAAAACCTTATGTATGTATGTATATATGTATGTATGTATGTATGTATGTATGTATGTATGTATGTACTTTGTGAAAGACCTAGCAACCTTTTGGATCTATCTTAGTAAATATTCATACCAAGTATAAAAGCTATTTCTCCAAGGTCTTTCATGGAGAACTTCTTTGAAAACCACTTCTTAAATGTCTGAAGAAAAGGAATATTGTTTCCTATTAACAATATGTCATTGACATATAATACAAGGAAAACAATCGCACTCCCACTATCCTTTTTATATACACAGGGCTCTTTAGCGTTCTATACAAAACCAATTTCTCGGATTATCTCATCGAACCTAATATTTCAACTCATCGATGCTTACTTAAGTCCATAAATGGACTTATGCAACTTGCATAACTTAGACCCATCATTAGATGTGAAACCCTCGAGTTGTGTCCAAAACACATCCCTGTCTTGATTCGCGTTAAGGAATGATATCTTCACATCCATCTACCAAATCTCATAATCGTAATGAGCAGCGATGGCAAGGAGTATCCTGATAGGCTTTAGCATGGCCACCATTGAAAAGGTTTCATCATAGTCAATGCCTTCTATTTTACTATACCCTTTTGCAACCATCCTTGCTTTATAGGTTACTATGTTACCATCCATGTCAGTTTTCTTCTTGAAAACCCACTTGCATCCTATGGGCTAAATCCCACTTGGAGCATTAACCAAGTTCTAGACTTGATTTTTGTACATGGAGTCCATCTCCGATCTCATGGGTGAAAGCCATTTTTCAGATTCTGTGCCTTCCATTGCATCCTTGTAAGTCTTGGGCTCATCATCTTCCATAAGAAAGAGATGTTTATCATCAGTGATGATAAACCCGTATCGCTCTAGAGCAATTCGCAATGTCGGTATAATAGGTTGTTCCATGCTTACACTATCTTGTGTAACAGGTGTAGGTATAATCAGTTGATTATGAGTTTTATTCTACTAGAGTTTCTAACTCAAGAATGCTCCCACTAGCTTTCGCATGTATATGCTCATTCATCAGGAATTGAGCATTTCTGGAAGCAAGGACTTTGTGATACCCTATAGTCTCTTTAGGGTAACCCATAAATAGACATCTACCAGAGTTATCGCCCAGCTTATCTAAACTTGTCCTTTTACATATGCAGGACATCCCCAAACTCTCAGGTGAGAAAGAGCAGGTTTCTTACCATACCATAACTCGTATGAAGTTTGATCAATTGATTTAGAGGCACTCTGTTTAGTATATAAACTACTCTCTCAAGTGCATAACCCCAAAAGGATTTTCTGAGTTCTCTTTGGCTCATCATGGATCGAACCATATCAAGTAGGGTTCGATTTCTCCTTTTTGACATTCCATTGTGTTGGGGTGTATAAAGAGGTGTCCATTGTAATAAAATACCATTATCCCTTAGATAATCCTAGAACTCCTGGCTTAAGTGTTCACCGCCTCAATCAGATCAAAGGGTCTTGATACTTTTCCCAAGCTGTTTCTCTACTTCAGTTTTGAATTCTTTAAAAGCATCTAAACTTTCTAACTTGTTCCTCATAAGGTACAAATAACTATATCGCGAGTAATCATCAATAAAGGTTATGAAGTAAACAAAACCCTCATGTTTCTTAACACTCATTGGACCATATACATTGGAATGTATTATTTCCAAAGTACTAGTGGCACACTGACCCTTTCCTTTGAAAGGTTTCTTAGTTATCTTCCCTTTTAAACAAGGTTCGCACACACCATAGGAAGCCGATTCCATTGGGCCTAAGTCTCCACATTTGTGTAACTTGGTTAAGCGGGTCTCATTTATGTGGCCTAGATGACAATGCCATAAGTATGAGGATTTCTCATTATCTAATTTCGATTTCTTAACAATGTTTATTTTTAGAATTTTAGTTTTTGTATCTATAACATATATGCCATTCAAAGATATTCCATAAGCTGAAAGAATAGTATCACATTGAATTTGACATTTATTATGAGAAAATAAAATTTCAAATCCTTTTATTCTAGAAGTGCAACAGAAATACTATTATTAGTGACAGCTGGAATATAATAGCAATATGTCCCTACAGTTGTTGCAGCAACCCGTGCTCTATTTCCAACTTTAGGTCCATTTCCCTCTTTGCAAGCCTTCTACTATTCCGCAATCCCTGCATAGAAGTACAGATATGAGTACCACAACTAGTATCAAATACCCATGTAGACTCATCAGGAACTGTAGAGAAACTCTCTATCATGAACATACCTGAAGTAGATGCCTGACTTGGCTTCTTCTTCACTTGTTAAGAAATCTGAGCTCTTAACCTATGTTTTATTTCAGCATGTTTCATGAGTCTTCTTTTGACCTTGAAAGTTCTAGACTTTCTTATCTTCCGATCCTCAGCAACAAGTTGATTTTCAAGTTTATTTCCAAACTGTATATCATATTGTTCCAATAAGTCCACCATCAAGAAAAAATTACAATGATCACCAATACTACGAAAATCTGTTTTGAAATTGTCATACCTTGGAGATAGACTTTTCAATACTATTTGTTTTGAGGTTTCTTGATCATAAATAATTCCCAATATCCTTAACTGTTCAGATTTATCATAAACAGTCATTGTAAACCCAACCGCTGAGGTGTCAGCCCCTAGACTTATGGATAGCATGAATGTAATAAGTTCATCTATCATTTCAAGATGTATAATTATAGACTCTAAGTCCATATTTTTTACAAAGATCCCTTTACCTTGGAAGCATTGTGCTGACCATGAAAATCTTTACGAATCACAAAGCCTTTTATTCTTCATGTACTTATTGATTTGATAAATAAATGGATCTTCTCCGGGGGGTTCAAGGGATGGATTACCCATACGGATCTTCACCGATGAAAACCTTGATGAGGTAGAACCCATCGATTGACAATAGCTCCTAGACTACTCGTAAATCAACTCGAAAACCAAAACTCGAAAACTCACTTAAACATAGAGCCTTTTAAAAGAACTCTTCTATTTGTTTGAAGAAACTCATGGAGCATCTCGCACAATAAAAGAAGAGGAGAGTAGAAATCAAAGAGAAAATAAGCTCTAAGCTTTCTCTAGTGTGTGAATAATGAGAGGCTTGAAGCCTATTTATAGGGAAAATGGGGGAGTGTTAGACTCCCCCTCTAACTCTACATGGGATGGGAAGCGGGTTAGCCGTGTTGGTATAGGTAACAGTTGGTTGCCAAAAGGCAAGCCCTAGCGGGATTACCTTCTACCGTAAGCTATGGCTTGCAGGCTTGCATGTAGGAAGCGTAAGTGCTGCCTTGCTACAGCACTTGCGACCTGCAACCTGCTAACACTGGCTAGCTGTGCCCGCGCTAGTGGCCCCATGAGCCCGTTGACTTGTAGGGTAGCTGCACAGGCTCCCTTTTGAACAAGATGTGTTCATTTTTTAGGCCCACTCGCGAAGGTAAAAATCCCTTGCTCGCTTCGTTCATCCTTTTCCCTATATTCTCATAATTCCCTTGTAATTATTAATTTGGTTAAACCAAATATTAATTCTTCTCACTAATTTCACAACTTGTATTTTCGGTATAGACCTAGTCCATAGGTTCTTTACGTGGTTCGATAAAAACCCAAAGTGTGTGACCTCATAGGATCCCAAAGTATAGAGCTACTAAAGGTTAACCAAAACTTGGCTATCCATCTGGGAACCTTTAGGCTCAGTATTTCAGACCATTATGGAACCTAATAGCTCTAGACGATCAAATGGGTTTTCTAGCAAAGGCATATGATCCCTCGATACTTGGAACATCACGTGCCTGTGACTTGGTAAGGTTCTGTAGTAGTAACTAGTAAAATACACTCCTTCCATCAGGTTAAGTACCATCAAGTTTATTTTTCTCAGATTAAGTGTCGGCTCATGTAATAGCAATAGCTATAATGGAATTAGACTTGTTAACGTAGAACACCACTCAGGGGTTTTGTGTCTTGATCGATTAGAAACCTGTTCCATCAATCGTATACTCTAATCAGAGGTTTATGAGTGTGTCACTTCAACAAGGGGCCCTAAGGTACATCTCCATTATATTACTATATTAGGAGTGATGGATCCCATCTTGACTACATAGCTTACCAACATGTGATCATCGCTATACCCGTAATCACCTGTGTCATCCTGATTACCAGGGTATGAGTAAGTATAACCCAAAGTATAGAAACTCCTACATAAGGTAACCGGTATCTTAGGTTTGAGTATACTCGTACTTCTAGTGTAATAAGACATGACACCAACACATGGATATAGTTATTTCTGAGTGTCTTTCTTATGGCGATCTCCAATGTATTACCCGAATACATTCATGTGTTAACTCAAGATACCACCTTCAGCTCTTGAGATCGGCTGCTTGGAACTAATGCAAGGAGTAAGCCTACACATGCTTGTCTATCCACTCCATTGATGTCCAGTCTCAATGAAACTACGGCTAGGAATATTTAGACTATTCATAGTAACACGTATGTGCAGTTCTCACTCCACATAGCTCCCACTATATCACAAACTTTGTTTCATCAATGCGCATATACATATTCAAACATATATGATACCATCGAGGTATAATAAATAGAAAGCATTGATAAGTAACAAAGATGCCTTTGATTATTATTAATAATTCATAATTGTTTGTACATTATAGCTAATAAAGACATATCTCCCTAATTATCTCTAGGGCATGCATCCTGTTTGACAGTCAGTATGGCGGTTACTCTGGAGCAGGAAATAACATTTTCCAACAACCTGGGATGGCAGAGCTATGGTAGCAATTATTGGCTACCCATGGTTGTCAACTTGCATAAGGGCATGTTCCCGACACAGTTGGTAATTGGAGATGAGGATACGGTGCCACCAACTTTTGCAATGCCTCAATTCAGGATCTTGAAGATAAGTGATCACATGATAGCCAAGCTATTCATCGTTACTCTTGGAATTCCCATCAATGAGTGGTACAATCATCAACCTATCGACATAGCTTACAATTGGGGACATCTATCTCAGGCCATGGTCGATCATTATGGTTTCAATAATCTTATGGTCACCATGATGCATAACTTGGAGGCAGTGAAACAAAAGTCGGGCAAGAGTTTTAAACCTTACTTTGAATGCTGGAGAGCCATGCAAGTTAGGTTACAAGCTCGGTTGAGTCTTTCAAAAATGATGGTGAAGCTTTTGGATGGTGCCTGCCAGCTTTTAGGAAAAGGCTTGGGTCGGAGACCTTTCATAGCTACCGGGAGGTATTCGTTCAGGTAGAGAAGATAAAGTGTTATGACACTATGAATGAGACAGTGGAGCAACCAGCTAGCAAGCATTGGTATAAGAAGAATGAGTCCGACCTTTTCTAGGACAAGTCAAAGCAGCATGTGGTACAACTAGTAAATGAAGAAAAAGTAGTTGTTGTTAGACTATCTAATTACCATGGCATTTCCCCTTACACAGCCAATCTTGGGTTCCTATTCACCAAGTTACGAGAGCTGAAGCAGATGGAGAGCATGAAAAAGCACATCCCTCCCAAGCCCGAGGACAATAACAATTTCTACCATTACAATGTGGCTGTAGGGCATAGAATAAATAATTGCATTTAATTGTTGAAGGCCATCTAGAAATTGGTGGATGACAAAATCATTCACAAACCCTTTGCCAAATTTTGAGGTGAAAGTGGGAAAGATCAACTTCGGGATGGAGGAGAAGAAGGTGCTGAAATGCATGTCTGAAAGCCTAGGGGAATTTGCGATGATAGTCGGAACAAGAATTGATCCGGGGTATGTTTTGAGAATGTTGGAGGAAGAATCAGGTCGACGTTTGTTTATAGGTGAGATTGAATGGTTCGAGGTTGACCTAGCTAGGGTGTCAATTTTTACCTATAAGAAACCTATGCCACTTAGGATAGGGAAACCAGTACGTGATGGTGATTGGGTTAAAAATGGACCCAGATGATGTCATGGAGATTCTCGAGTCGCAATCGAGCAATCAAGAGGTTATAGGTCGATAGGAGGTTTTAGGAACTAGCTTTAATTTAGCTAACATGTCCTTGTTTGATGGGAATGATGCACCATCTTCCCATCTTTTGAAATTTTACACCTTATGCAAAGCGCAAGGCCTTTCATTGAACGTGTTGTCAATGCTATCTCCCTGTTCATTAGCAAGAGTGGCGAGCCAGTGGTATGAACATCAAACGGTGCAGGTAAAGAGCACACAGAATAGTATCGCTGCAGAAGTCTAATCGTAATTTTCATTCCTAGAACCACCCAAATAAGGCATGCTAGATTTTCTTGCTTGCACGCAAAGGGACGATGAGCCGTTAATGAGTTATCTAAAGTGATGGATGCTCATTTATGTGGTGATGCTTACAAGACTAACAGAGCAAGCTAGTGTTCCCTTAATGATAGAAAGAGTGAGCAACTGGTACCAGCACCGCCTATCAAGGCTAGCGATCCCATAATTTGATGAGTTGTCATATAACGCCCATCACCTTGATATAGAGTGGGTAGTAGGGCTTCATAATGTTCTTTCAGTAGGGTCGAGAATACCTACAAATTTAGTCTTTGAAATGTTGTCAAGGTCCAATCAGGGAGTAAACGCATTAACTGCCGAAAGGGAAAGCATGTAGGAGGATCCACAGCCAAAAGTATTCTCAATAGAGAAGGCCTAGTCCCAAGGAGATGAGTTGGAAGTAGATTCTGGAAAAACACCAGTGAAGACACCAATTAACTTGGATGCCTATGTACTCAAGTCTAGGAGAAAGAGGAAAATAGATGGGGGATCCTCAGTTTAAGGTGACACTATCATCAATGGGAAGAAACCCATCAGTCTAGACACTTATAAGTTGAAAGGATCTCGGGTCTAATCTAACGATGGGTTTGATCAATAACCGTGGTTGACTCCTACTAAGATGAGGGTGATCGAAGAAGGGGTATTGAGAATTACCCATAGTGGAAGGGTCTTTTGAAGGGAGGAAGCCGTAAAGCTCAATAATTTAACTCCTGATGAGATTGTCGGGGAGCAACCCGAGCCACCGCTCTGCCCAAAGGTAGATGAAGATGAACTAATGTTGATCCCCTGGTAAACCATTTGAAGGGGATTTAAGTAAAATTTAGCATTTGGAAGTCGCTTGAAATATCTCAGAAGTACAGGATGGGGCTAGTGAAAAAGTTGATGGAGATGCCTGCGACGCCCATGACATAAGTAGTGGAAATGTGTGTTGCAATTGGAGAGGGGATTACTACTCGGCAACTACCGGCTATAACTTTTGATTAGTCGGAGTCACCATGAGAGCTCTAAATACACAATAGGGTACATTTTTTTATCAAAGTGCGAATCCTTGATCAAGAAATCTCCTACGTGATTGTGAACGATAGGTTAGCCCTAAACCCATACTTATAGTCCTACCATATTTAGGACTACAAGAAGACATGTTGGTCAATTCTGACACCGTTATTCAGGCTTATTAATAAGTGTATAATTACACTTATTATCATGATAATTTTACACATTAAACACTATAGTTTAAGTCATTTTTATACTTCATATAAAATATTTCACGTGGTATGTAGTTGTTTTTTATGCAAATGCAGTTACCAGGTAAATAAAGGAAGTAAAATGACTAAAGTTGGAAATCTGTGCAAAAAGAGTGAAAAAGGTGCAAAAGGATGCGTAGAACTTAAGGAATTGGCAAAGAATCAATGATGTCAAAGATCGGTACAAATTGCAAAGAGGAATCATGTGAAAAAGGCATGTCACAATCGTGACACAGATATTGTGGTCACAACTTGTTAACTTTCACAGTAGAAAGTTGTCAACCAAGTATTCATGGTCGTGACAATCATTCACGGTCGCGACCTTGACGATTTTTTGGTCAACCCTTCTCTTCTTTCAACTGTTGGATGAAAAAGATCAACCGCCATCAACTGCCAAATGATAAGACACCTTTTGGAAGTCAACCAATCATGAAAAGGTTCCTTTCCATTGTGGATAAGATCAAACCAATTCAACTAATCATAATGAAGCGGTGTAATTCTTCGCCATTGGACATGACTCTTCATTTGGATAGACGCAACCCTTTGTACTTTTGTGAGCACGGAATTTTGTACCAGCTCGCGCGTTCAATGATGATGGCTTTTCGGGAAATTTATCCTTGAATCACACGATTTTCGACCATCCGACGATCTCCATATGGGAATCCTCCTCAGACGTTTTAAATTATTTAACTAAAAAAAAAATCCCGCGCG
>CATIWQ010319041.1:0-22878 GCA_949673415.1 Euphorbia schlechtendalii | reverse complement strand
CTATTTATTCACTATTATGGGTATTATTTAATCTGAAAAGCTGTAATGTGTTCTGGCTGGGGTTATGCTGTAGAGATTTGGGTCTTCTTTCAAGAAGAAGCTCTAGTTGTGGCTCAAAGCTTTGAAATGTGCTTGATCTTTGATATTGCGGAGAAGGAGAAGTTGTTGTAACATGGACACAGTACAACTTATTAGAGAAATTCAGGCCCAACAATTTGGCATTGAAGAGAACGGGGATAGAAAAATAGCAGGTTCTGGGAAAATCTTATAGACAAAAATAGTGGACAGAGAAAATGAAGATTCCATGTCTTATATATATGAGATGAATCCTAATACAGTTATTAAATTTTGTAGTATGTAGAACACTTTACTCAATAGGATTCTGAATTATCAAAGTAAAGTTGGAAAATTCTTTAACCATAACTAAATTGAAGATTTAAAATGATTAGGAAATCTGAGAGAACTATAAAAAATATAAGTTGACTTGGATTCCTTTTTCACATTGTTTCACAACCACTAGAATTTATCATTTTAGTTAGCACTGTGGGACAACGTAATATTTGATTGGATATGGAGATGCTAATAGATGTCTCCTAGTTTCCTGTCAGCAACTCACTTCATAGTAGTCAATCAAGGCACTAGGCGCACCCAAGGCGACAAGGGGTCCCGTTGCCTAGGCGCGAGGCGAAGGCGCGCAAAAGGCGCATGAACTTAAAAAATATAAAATAAAAAGTTTTCACTTCACTTAGAGGAAATTCAAGAATTCAAAATTTATAATGATAAAACTAATTCATATCAATCTTAAACATAATTAAAGAGAATTCAAGAATTTAAAGTTTACTCATAAAACTAAATTCCTATTAATCTAAAACATGATAAAACTGATTGGTGAACTGTGAATGATCTGTTGACTTTAGAGGCAGCAGCAAGACAACTCAAGCAGAAAGTGGACATAGCAGGTTGTTCGAACCAAAAGGGATTGATGATTGATCGGTTATGACCAGATTTTCAAACGCAAAGTAAAGTAGTGTAAAAGAGAGAACAGAGATGAGAGAATAGAAGAGAGAATAGAGGACATTTAGTATTCTGTGGCTTTGCAAATCGTTAATTAGGAATTAATAAATGAGGTTTTAATAGGTTTCAATTAAGAAAACAAAAGGTAGTTGGTGGGTTTTAGAGTTTTGAGAGTTGTCAATAACTTGATTTTAAAAGAACCCTAAAAATACAATTATCTGCGCCTTGAGCCTTACACCTCAAGGCGCACGCCTTTGTAATATACACTGCCTAACAAGCTTGGAGGCGCTAGCTGTGTCGCCCTAAGTGCCTAGCGCCTAAGGCGCGCCTTTAACTACACTGTCTCACTTAGGCATTATTGTGCTGTAGCAGCCATAGTATGAAGCATGCTGAAGCTGGTGCAAGAGACTGCTGAGTAGGTTTCAGTGTGTCATGAAATAGTATTTTTACTTCTAGGTAGCACGGAACTCCTAGACACATCTTTTCTGCGTTTAGTTTCTATTTCAGAAACCGAAACTCATGGTAACTGGTTACGAGATGCTTCTGGGATGTTTCTGTAAATAATTAAAGCTAAAAGACTTGTTTCCATATGATAGAAAACCACTTAATCCTCCAATTATTGTTGACTAGAACTCTTTTTACCTTATATTTCTTTTGCAATTAATAATTTGCAACTTTTCATGCTTTCTTGTTCACTACAATGATATTTTTTATTAGTGTTATTGTAAAATTTTCTACAAGAGAAAATATGAATGCATATTTAAGTTTTTATATTTATGAATATACCTCTATTTTTATTAAATATGTTTTCCCACAGCTTCTGAATCTATATTTTATTAGAAGTGGTGTTTCCCGGTGTTTGTTTTTGTGATACCTAGAGCATCTTTTACTGTAATGCATATTACGAAATAGAAATTTTCACATGGAGCAAGCCAGGACATGTAAAAGCTATGGAACAAAGTCCTAGCTTGCTTTGCACAAGTTCTAATCTTGAAAGTTGAAATGTGATGCCCATCTATTTTTTGCTATTTCCTTTGAAATATATCAATGGTAAGATCTATGATGATTTGCGTTCCTGTTGAATTCAAGTATTGTTCAGAGCTCGTGGGAAATAATGAGATTTTAAATTTCTTGTTTCATCTAAATTGAATCACCTGGTGAGAGAAAAATCAAAATATTATTGATGAACTTGCAATTGTGTTACTTTCTAATATATTCTTTGTTTCTTCGACTTGGGAGATGATAGGCATCATGATCCATGATTTGCTTATTTGTACGTCTATTGTTGTCTTGTCATAAATGATGTCTGTAGACTGGGTTATTGTCTTTTTAGGATATGCACCTTGCCTTTTGCTTTCCTTTTCTGTTAATTGCTAAGTTGACTTGTTTGTAGAGAGAAGAAGTTTCTCAAGCAACAATTAATGCTCCTCGACGGCTACTTCAATTTGCTGTCAGAGATGCTGTGGGAACTTTGAGGCCCTCTAGCTCAGTAAAAGAGCCCTCAACGAAGCGTCTTCGATCTGTTGTATCCACGTCAACTGCAGATTCATCATTTCTTGATCATCCTAGGAGGATTCGGTCAGTTGCTAGAGTTCCGAATCCCATGGCTTCTGTAATTAAAGCTGTGCAAGAAGCTGCAGAGGATGTGAAAGTTAAATCTGCAAGAAGTGTGTTTGACCGCCTTGGTCGTGACATGGAAATGACAGATACTGGTGATCAGACTGACGCTGTCATTGAAAACGAGCAATATGAAGACATGGAGCACAGTCCTGGACGGTACAATTCAATTTATGTTCATGGACATGAATATGCTGAAGATGGAGAAAATATTGGTTTTTCAAAGGGTGAAAGTGTGTTAGATGATGATTTGGAGCCTGACTATGAAGTTTATGGTGATGATCGTGTTATGGACCACAGAGTTGTGGATGTCCTGGAAACCAACACATCTGTAGGTTCTAGGAGGCAGGATTCACTTATGTTGCATTACAATCTTTCCAGCAGTGATGCAATGCAGATACCCCAAAATCAAGATCACAATGAACCTGTTTCAGCTACAAAAACGTCAGCAAACATTTCCATGAATTCCAGTATCTGGAGATCTACTCGGTATCAAGAATCAAGAGAGGCTTTGGGAATGGCTAACTGGAAATCTGTTCAGGAGAATGAGACAGATTCCAGGAAACCTGGCATTCGGTTGATGAAGGAAAATAGCAATCACGTGGCAGTTGGTAATGGAAATGTAAGTCTTGTGCATCTATGGTATTTAATCTGTCACTTTTCTGTCATCTATCAGACTATCTTTACTCTTCATTCTTAGTATAGGGTACCTGATATTTTTTTTCTGTGGATGTTAAACAGGCAAATTCAGTTGTTGATGTAACGAAAGAATCTTTGAAGACACTGAAAACTCTGCCAGGTGTGTTTTGAGTTTCTCGTGTTGCTTTTGAAATTTGGAAAATAATCTGGCCCTTCTAATACATGAAAACCCTTTCACTTATTTTTAACTTCTTTGGATTCTATGATTTTCTTTTAAATTTTTGCTTGGGTAGATAAAGTTTTGCAGTCTTCTTATTCGCACTTTTAATATCCTTAAAATTTTGATGGTTTATTTTGGATTCTTGCAGGTACAGTTACTTCTGGTCGTCCATTGGAGGATGCTGATTCTCGAACTATCTTTGTTAGCAACGTAAATACTCGTATTCGTTAATTTATTTTCTGGGAGATTTTTGTTCCTTTTCAAATAGTTATTCATTTTTGAACTTTGCAGGTTCATTTTGCTGCTACGAAGGATAGTCTTTCTCGACATTTTAACAAGTTTGGTGATGTTCTCAAAGTTGTTATAATGATGGATGCAGCTACAGGACAACCAAAGGGGTTAGTTGCTTGCTTGTCGTTGTGTCTGTCTTTCAGCTATCTGTCAGGAACTAAAAATATGTTAATGCAGGTCGGCTTACGTAGAATTTGCAGTGAAAGAAGCAGCAGACAATGCACTGTCCCTTGATGGCACCTCATTTATGTCTCGAATTCTTAAGGTACCGGGCCCATATTGCAAGCTCTCCTATTGTTGTAATCACGTCTGTTGTTTCAATATTTGTTGCATGTATGGATTTATCTCCCTGTTCAAGCGTCTTTTTTTTTCATTTATTTAATTAGTCAACTGCCTAGCTGTAATTTCCAATAAATGAACCAAGCTAAATGATTTTTTGCTTGCATTTTGGTTTGTCAGCCAGTTCTATGAATTGTCGGTGGATGGTTCCATTGTGCTGTGCATTATTGTGGTATGGCAAAACCAAATGGTTGTATTTTTTAGCTACATAACGAGTGCAATAATATTGAATTTTAGGAATAACCATCTTCTGGAACAGAATTTTAGATGCTTGTAAGAATGTTTTGTGTTTCAGCAGTTTGAAATAATATGGGAACTCTTTTCTAAAGTGAATACCTTCTTATATGTAGACTGTTCATTGTCGTATTGACCACACTCTTGCGAGTTCACTGTGCTTCTCACACAGTTGTTACGGGCACAAGGGGGTAAGGCGTGCCAAGGCACGAAGCACAAGCTCGAGTGACACTAGGCGCAAATAAGCTATAATAATTTTAAAAATACAACTCTAATGTCAAATTTAAATAATAGCATATAACTCTATCAGGTAATATAAAACAAGCAATTCTAACAAATAAGCTAAATTTAAATAGGAGCAAAAGTATTCAAGTGAAACATGCAAATAACTTAAATTTTAGTGTGTCACCATAACTTTCTTTATTATTTTATAATAGTTGCTAGTGTTATTTGGCTTCAGTGATATAAATAGATTGTTTGTCATCTTAAATATGCAATATTAAAGTTATTCTCCATATTTATGGAGTATTAAAGTAGTATTGAGTCTCTAATTTGGTAGTATATACTGGACTAATTCTTAATTTTAGGAGACATTTAAGTCTTTACATATTAAACTGTAATTTATGGAGCTATTTAATCCAAATAAATCCACCAAAATGAAAAATCATCATAAAAATAGCCTACGGTTGGTCAGGCACGCATGGGCGCAGGTAAGGCGCATAAGTATGGCGAGCCTAGATGTTGGAGGCACATGCCTGATTGACTGCCCCTAGCCTGAGTATATATTTATTTGTCTTTTTTCCTTTTATATGAAAAGTAAATTTATAAATATATGATTTTGTGTTTGTAACCTTGTGTATTTGTTATTTCCATGTTCTCCCGAAATTTCCATTTGCAATAGTTTGTTAGAAACATTGTTCCTTGGTATATTTCTGTTTATGTGTTACAATTTACATGCATTGTCACTGCAATGTGGCCTGAATTCATGTGTTATATTGCTCTGGTAAAATGTTGCTATTTTGAGTGAGATGACTATTTTCCGTAATGATACTGATGTGAGGAACTGTATCCGTAAGTGTGAAATTCAGATTGGTTCTTGAATTGGTGTTGTGGCATGTTTTTAAAGTTGTATCGTTGATGCTTGCAAAAGGCCGGGTCTCCTTGTAGAAAAGGAAATGTATCTTTAGTTGCAGTTTCAGCTTCTAAAAGCTACTTATTTTTGTTTTCCGCAGGTTGTGAAAAGGAGTGCTGCTCAGCAAGAAGTCACTACTCCTATGACGTGGCCCCGCGCTAGCCGCGGCTCTCCATATGCTACAGGCAGGTTCAGCAGGGGGGGCCCTTTTCCGAGAGGAATTCCCGGTGCGTTTCGGGCTCGCCTTCCCCTGAAACCGGGTGCCAGAAGTTACCAGTGGAAACGAGACGCCCATACCGCAACACCTGAGAGCGGGCCCCCCACTGCTCGAAGTCTCACCTATATTCGCACCGAGGCTAAGCCCGATGCTACTTCTGGTCCCACATAAGCTTACAGTACTTACTTTTTGTTGTGGGTAAGAAGTTTGGATTAAAATATCATTCAAAATCAACACTGCAGTGGAATTTTTTGATAATGCAGCAGATGTGAATTCTTGTGCATATATGGTAATGGGTAAAGTCGTAGTAGTCATGAACAGCTTAAGGAAGATTAGACTAAATGTGATGGCTTTCATCTTAGCGATTTTTGGGGTTTTTTTTGTATTTTTTGGGGCTGAGAATTTTTTGAACCCATTGTGGAAGAGATGAGGGGGCTCTGATAGGCAAGTTTTCCAGCCCTGATGAAATTTGTGAACATAAATGGATGGGTAGTCGTTTTGATTTGTTTTAGGGATTTTATGTTATTATTCCCAGTTTCTTTTTAAAAAAAATATATAAATAAAAATAAGGAAAAAATGAAAATGAAAAAAAGAGAAGGGAGGAGTTGCACAAATTATGATTAGATAGCTGCATGGGATTGATATTGATATTATTAGTTTTTTTTTAACTGGATTGATTTTTCGTAACTGGGCATGATAGTGTTGATAGTTTTTGTATCAGGGAGTTTGGCCTGAACTTATTGGCCTTTTTCTTTTAGTTGGGACTGATTCTTAAGTACACGCATCATGAGTTTTCGAGTAAATGAAATAAAACTTGTGTTTTTTGATTCATTAACTTGGTATGTAACCCATTAATTTTCAAAGCAAGCAAATTCTGAAATAGTGGGTTATGGAAGAGAAATATACAAGGTAAAACAATCGTTAGAAAGGAACTTGTGAGATTGGATCCTTCGACTGACAGTTGCTTGGATATTTCACGGTTTGTAAGCTTTATTGTTGAAAGAAATCAATTTATTTTCCGTATATAATGTAATAATCGTATGTATAACATGAGATAAATTAAGTTGACCTTTTCAAGACATTAGCTACGAAAAGAACTATATTAAAAAACAATAAAATACATACCCTTTGAATGTTTATTTTTCATTCAATTTAATTATTTAAAAAGTAATTTTACATGCTTCAAAAGACTTTGCTAAGCTCAACTGAAAAAAAAATTTTGTAAATTTGAAAGACGAGAACTTGAAATGATTATCCCTGCTTAGTTTAGTCAACTCTCGGAGGATTTCCACACTACAATAAACAGGTGGAAAACTGCAGATCTATTCAAGAATCCCTCTTTACATAATCGTATTTTGTTCTTCATTTTCCTAATTGTTTAACAAGAGGTTTCAATTACAGAATAAATAAAGTTAGGCATGTATAGCTCAAGCTAGTCACTCATTAAACTGACACGAAACGAGAAGCAAAATGATTTGCTTAAATTCTCACCTTTCCTTTTAGCATTTCAAAATTAAATAATCCACATTCCTACCCCTTCCCTTTTTTGAATCAAAGTTCCATTAAACAAATGAACTCTATATGGATCAACAATCTATACAGGCTTCATCTCAGTGATCTTATCCTTCTGGTCAGATAAAACTCTTGAAATATCCATAGTAGTCAAGGCGCTAATTGGGGGTCCTGTTGCCTAGGCACGAGGCAAAGGTGCAAGCTAGGCGCTCGAACTTGAAAAATATAAATAAAAAAACTTCTTCACTTCGCAAGTTCATGACCATAAAACTAATTCATATCAATCTAAACCATAATTAAAGGGGAATTCATTTTTCAAAGTTTACTAATATTATTAATTCCTATCAATTTAAAAAACTAAATAAAACTCAGTGTTTTAAAAAGCGCTAGGCACTAGACGGGGGCTAGGTGGAGGCGGGGCCTAAACGGAACCTAGGCGGATTCAATTTTTTTATTATTTTAATATTTAATAATACATAATAATTATTATAATATAAATACTAATAGTCTAATATAATAAAATGATAACATTAACATTTCAGTTTAATATATAATAACGTAAAAAACATAAAATAATAAAAAATCGCTGCGGTGTTTCAAAAAATCCCACCTAGATCCCGTTTTTTAAAACACTGTTTTTTATGTTATTTTTTTATTAAAATATTAATTTTTTTAATTAAAAAATCGGCGCCCAGGCGCCGCCTGATCCGCCATCCTCCTAACACCGCCCGATTTTTCAAAATCGCGACGGTGTTTCTAGAAAGCGCCGCCTAGGCCCGATTTTTAAAACACTGATAAAACTACAATTGCCAAAACTAGCCCGAGTCTTAGCTCTGAGATTATCACCAATTTCCACATAAAAACAATAAAAAGAGCTAAACTCAACTAAAGTTCAACTATAATCATCATCTTTATGGCCAAGCCCAGCACAAAATCATTACCTAGAAAAAAAAGTGAACAACAATCCAAAGGACAACCCAGCAATACAAAAGGCAGAGACACTACGAGTCCTAACAAACAAAACATTCAAAATCTTAGCAATCTGAAGCGTTAAAGTAAGAATCTGCAACCTACCTTGCTCCTCCATCTTCTTAAAGAAATACATTGACTTCAATGCATGCCTTAGCAAAAACGCCAGTGTAAAAGGGAACCCAAATGCCACAATGCTCTGTATTGAAACCTCTGCAATTGGGTTCGCTTTTGTAACATAAGAAATCCAAGCTCCAAACCCTAATTGAACCACACCCAATACAGCTATAGCTTGGCTGAGTCTGTACATGTTCTTCATCATCTTCTCAAGAACTTCTCTGGTCTCATTGGCTAAAGCTGACACGTCTCGTTCCACTGTTGGCCCTTCTATTTCTTGGTGTTTGAAATTCGGCATTTTGCTTGGATAGTCTCTTTCATTTGGGGCTTTTTCAGATTCTGGAGGGGAATTTGAGGTTGACAAGTGTTTTTGCTTCCATAGCTGTGTTTCGATTGAAATCAAGGGTTTCCTCTTCTCAGGAAGCTGGGGTTTTTCAAAAATTGATGTCGAGAATGATCGGAGCTTTTCCGCCATCGAAGAATCAAAATAATTGATTTTGGGCTTGGCAATGAAATTGGAAAATGGTCTGAGAAGAGTGGCATTGAAATTGGGATTGGAGAAATAGCCGAGAGATTCCTGTGCGATTAAATGAGAGGATCTGATGAGATTTGAAGAAAGACGACGGGAAATCATCATCATTTTAGACAAGAGAGACGCGGACTTCTGTTAGGGTTTACTATAATACAAAATGACTGTAAAATTAGTCTACAAGGAAAACTCGGCAGAAACTAGTTGCCTCTTTCGGGTCTGGCGGTCAATTTCAAATGGGCGGGCCTCATTGTAATGTTGTGGTTTTCTATTTCTTTGGTCGAAAATACTACAATACTTTTTAGGTTAATCATAAAATCCGTCTGGATTTTCCTAATAACCGCTCAATCATTATTTTATTGATAATTTTACCATCTTATAAAAGTTGAATTTTTTATCTTTCAAACTTTTATTTTCTCTTACAACCTTACACCTTCTTCCCTAAACTCTCAACTTCTTTAAAAAATCTCCACTTTCAAGCATCTCTAATTTTTTTTAGAAAACCCACACGAATTTTAAGTAATGAATGATTCTGTACAAGCATGCTCATTTTATTCCTATATTCCCGAAACCTAAGATTATATGAAGTCATTTTTTTTCAACAACTCCTCCGTTTCAATTCTTCCATTCCCTAATTTAAACCATTCCTTATTCCCCTTCTTTACTTGATTGACCTCTGCATTTCGTTCTTAGGATTCTGATTTCTTCGATCTTGAAGGATTTTCACAACGGTGGCTTCTTCACGATCGTAACTTTCACTTTCTCTCAAGTTATTGTTGGTTAGAGCGGTTATTGTCTCCGCATTTCGTTTGTAACGTCTACCTACTCGGCAATTTTGGGCTTTTGTTTCGATCTGATAGATTTATCCTGCATTTTGCGTTTGCATTAAATTGGAGATTGTAGGGTTTCGTACTTGTTTCCTTCTTTTGGGGATAGGGTGGGACAATGGTGGTTAATTAGACTTTGGTTGTCAGTTGAGTAAATATACTTTTGAATGAAGTTGAATGCAATGCTACTTGCTTTGCTTGGATATTTGTTTAGAACTAATTTAGCAGAGGAAAAGAAAAGAATTTGTGGCTATGCTTTTATTTTTCCTTTGTTCCTCCTTAGCTGAATCTGGAGTAGAGTTGTCTTAATTCAGCGCAATGTTGTTGCTTGCATATCTAAGATGTTAGTGGAGGTTTGATGTTTTATTCTTTCTTATAACCGACTCTGAACTTTTTGTCTTCTATTGTTTTAATTTCTTGACTTTTTAAAATAAAGCAACTAAATAGTTTGAATTTCTCTCAAATTTAAGAGCAACCGGCACATTCTAATCTACAAATGTTGCATAACAAAACCTCATGCTTTTGTATGTGAATGTTCGTATCTCAATTTGAAGAATTGAGATGGTTTGTTTGCATTTTTCAGTTTATTATGATGAACTTAAATTTTAAATTTAGGCCTGTGGGTCAGTGTTATTTCAACATGGACTTTCACGAAGAAACAAAAGTAGCCAGAAATGGGGCCTTTTTGCAGCTCTAATGGGATTCATAGTCGAGATGTCGAAGAAAATGAAAAGATTGAAGATTTTGATGCCGGTAAGAAAATGACTGCCTTTCTCCATACACGTGAAAAGTCCATGGTTGGTTTTTAACTAGATTCTCCTCAGTCCACACCTGTAATCCATTTCGGTTTGATTTTAGGTAATTTGAAGTTATTAGTTGAATGGTTGAACCATATGGTTCTTCATTTGAATTTGCCTCTGGAAGCTTCCGAAGAAGAATTGAAAGTTTGCCTTATTGATGGAACTATTCTTTGTAGCATTTTGCACAAGTTGGATTTTGCTGTGCTTTAGTTTTGGTGATATGGTTTTATATGTTTATGGATTTTATCTTTTGGTTTTTAGAGGGAAAACTCCGAGCCTGGTCATGCGAAAATCAAAAGTTTTTTAGCAGCAATGGATGAAATGGGATTTCCTAGGTTTGTACTTGCAGGCATACAACAGGTGTGCATACAATTTCTTATCGTATAGAAAGTTAGTAACTATTGCACTGAAGAGAGTTTGAAATTGAGTTAGGGGTGCCTGAGAATACAAGTTATTTAACTCAACTCACAGCAGGATACCACTTGATCTTAGACACAAACTATATTTACACCTCGTTTATTAGGTCAACTTCTCTCCGGAGTATAGGTAAGTTGTGTTACTATGCTGGGATGTATGGTACCGGTGTTGCAGTGCCTCGGTAAACTTAAAGCGCATTTTGGTTCTGTAAGTGGGAAACAGAGCACACTCAACCATTCAAGAAAGTTATGGAATGTATTGTTGACAAATACTAAACGAATGCATAAACGTGAGTATGTTTCATACATGAATTAAGCTCATGTTTTGATTTGAAATAATGGAAAATTGGAAACTCTAATTGGTTTTTTTGACTTCTGTAGCAAATATTTTTAATTAAGATTATTAAGGTGTGAAATAACTGTGTATGATCTACTAACTATACTTGATATTATAAGTTGTATAATTGAAGTGAAAGCTTATTATTTTGTTGTTTACCAAGATAATATATAGAGCAGCCTAGGTAGGAAATTTACTCATTATGGGACCAAAAGTGAAGCTGAAAAATTGTTTGCTACTTGGAATTTGCTTGGAACCCGCACATTAAGTTTGCAGTTTTCCTTTTTGCACAGGTGTACCGATGATATGGAACTCAATGATGCTGTTCATACTGCAATATTAACATTGAAAGAAGGGTAGGCTTCTTATCTTTCTGATACTCCACCAAAGCAAACTTTTGGTTTGTTTGATAGAAATTACACAGGAAATGAACCTAAATTTTTCTATGTAATGGTTGCATGCGTGTGCAAAATGTGTTATGAAGAATTCTTTGGGGGGTTTTACTCTAATAGTAATATACAATAACTGCTCTTCCTGTTTATTGTAGGCTTGAAGGGCATAAAATTACTTTTTTCAGCTGTAACACCATTAAATAGAAATCGATCCGGGAAAATTATGCATCGGTAACACAGGGACTAGTTTTAATACTTCTTTTGTGAGCTGATTTTCATATAATAGGAAATATTAGATGATTGTGCTCTTAAATATTTCAATTTATACAAAATCCTGACAAAAACTAGATTGTACAGTAACACATACAAAGACATATAAAAAATGGAAAAGCTAAGTTTTGAAATTCCAGTTGTGGGCACACCACATACCACTTTCAATGCCATCATAGAAGCGGACGTCAAAGCTTGTGCTTGTTCCAATCCTTCACAAACTCAGAAAATAACTCACGTGCTGACTCTGATGAAAGATCAGAGAAAAACACATTCTTCTTCTCATGCAACCATGTTGCAAACTCATTGTTCTTCAAGAAGTAATCATCGCTCGACAGCTCTCGAAAATCCTAAAATAACCCAACAAGAGCTAAATGAGTCGAAATTTGGGACCAAATGAATCATACATGTTAACCAGCACTGCTGAAAGTTTTCTTTTGTCCAGTTAAATCACACTTATTTTATGCTTTAAATACATTTATTTGCTGTTAACAAGCATCTTTTATGTTTTTTTCCAGACGAAACAATTTATTCAAAAGTTTAAGTAAATTTTATCTAAAAATAACTAACAAAATTTCTTCCCCAAACAAGGAGTGATTATACCACACTTCTAAACTAGGATATATTCGCTTAGACTTATCAAACTGTGTCCTCTAACCCACAAAATATTTTGTGGAACTCTTCTTTACTGAACTAAGAAGGTACTCTACCATAAAGATAGGCCATGTAACCAAGTCCAAGAAACCCTAGTTTAGACTCCTAAATAAACCAATTGCAATAAAAATACTTAGTACAGTAAAAAAGAGTTCTACATAGGCTGACCAAGATATAACTCTATTTATACATGTAAATAAGCCACGAGACTGACCATCTGATTAATAATCAGCAATGCTACAATAATTCAGAACTAAATGCAAATGTCAAAATGCCAAAACCAAAACCACTAAATGAAATGCCTGATGTATTGAAAAAAAATTTAAGCAAGGAATTACGAAAAGTTACCAAAATTGTAACTTTGATTTATATCTGACAGTCCTATACCAAGACATCAAATGAAACCATTCAAGAAAGACAATCTTTGGATTTGAAGATCAAAGTAATTAAATGGAACATTTTAAACAAAATCTTGTTCCTAATTTCTTCCTGGGCTAACTTTACAACTGTATTCATCCGAAAACCAGTGGTGCTTTAGAAATCGAAATCATGGTAACAGCAAGTGAATTTTGAGTGTGAAACAATATAGCAATGTTCGGTGAAAGAAAACAGATTAGGCCATGTCTTTTCTTCAATCAAACATCAACACCTCACTCAACACGAACATAAATCACTATTCTCAATAACTAAACCGGAATCAATAAATTAAAGATATTCCTGGAATTAATTTCCAAGAATTTTGCAGAGTTTACAATTTGAGTACGCCCTAAAATTAGGTGACATTGATATCGCCAATAGCTCGAAAAAAAAACAAGGTTCAAAAACAAAATTTAAGATACCCAAAATCAACTGATTTGGTAAAAGTATCTTATATTATTTTTTTAAAAAATATGTATAACATAAAATTTAATATTTACTTTTCTCTTTTATTTTAAAGTTCTTTCTTACTGTTATTTCATTTTCTTATTTCTCTTATATACTTTCGATTAAGATCCAACTATTAACTGCGACAAAAATCCATTAAAAATATTTCAACAAATCACTGCCGAAGAAAAGGTTAATTTCTCTAAAAAGATGTAAAAATCGACCATACTAATGTAAAACTCAAAATACATTCTATCTACAAAACCTAGAACAAATATTTTCAAATACAAATTAAAATGAGTTCTTCATAATTTCCACTCTGAGTCCAGGCACATCAAATTTTTATTTGGATACAAATAACCAGTATTTTAAGGCCTGGGCGAGGTTTTTTGGAACACGTCATGATTTTATATATTCAGGCGGTACTACAAGGTCTAAGGCGGTCAAAGCATGCAGGGGGGATTCGGGTTTTAATACTAGTATATGTAGTAGTACTAAATTGACAAAAATCATGTATAGCTTAGTTGGATAGGTAATTAGGTTCCTAACTCGTTGCGCCTAGTTCTGATTCTCCAATTCAACATTATTTTTTTCTTCCTTTACTGTTATTTTTTGTTGTTATACTTTTTGGTGAGTGTTTTTTAATTTTATTATATAAAAATTTATCTGTTACTTAGATTTCATATTTTAATTTATTAATAAATTATTTAAAATTTCGTCTAGGCCTCGAAGGATCTAGTTGCCCGACTAGTACCTGCAAATAACAATGTATAACACATGTATAAGTGTAAAAACTCATCACAAAGATTTATGATATCAATGTGAAAATATGTGTGTGCCACATAAACATATTATGAGTGAAAATTAAGAGATACAAAATCAAACATATACTATAACTCTATTATACTTTATTTACTCCTTACTTTTTCACAACTTAATTATACATTCCAATAAAATTACAGTAGCTACACAAAAGAAATTATCCACTTATACCCTCTTATACCTTTATATACTTTATTAAAATCCAAACAACTTTACCTCACTAATCATCTACTCTAACTCTATAGCTTAAATTGACATAATTAAACAAAATGAATACCGAAAGGTTGGTGTTGGAGAGTGTGTTCACGCACCAATCTCCACAAATGTTGCCTCCTTAGATGGTGATCGAGACCTGCAAAATGAGGGGTTACTAAAGGGAGCTAGCCGTGTGACAGGCGTAGTCTCTTCGATGTTTAAGTTAATATCGGAATTTAGAGAGGAGGCAGAGAACGTATTGAGAGTCAAAATGTGTATCTTTGATGGTAGAGGGGATCCCCTTATATAGGGTTCAGGCACTCCTAATTAGGATAGGAGTAAGCGTCCTTATTCAGGAAGGATTCCTCAATAAGAATAGACTTCCATAATAGGTGGAAGAATCCTAAGCCGGATTTAAATGCTTTCTATTTGATCTAAATAGGATAGCTGATGTGGTGTACTTTGCGTGCAAGCCAAGTCACTTCCACGTATTCTCTTCCATTCGGCACCACTAAGTGGCTACTCAAACTATGGAGGCATGTTCTCTACGTACCTAGTGATCATATGTTGGGTTATCAGAAGCCCCCCCAAGTTTAAGAAAGTCCTTCTAGGTCTTTTAAAAAATCTTTATCGCGTGACCACACACAATTTCAGATTTTGTGGTTAGTGACAGCTATACCTTGAAAGATGTGCAAGACATTGATGTTGCGGCATGTGTAAGAGATCCTACGATGAAGAGGGAAACATCTTTTTAGATGTCTTCTTTTCTCAATAAAGCATCGCTTCTTCCTCACTTTATCATTTTGCAACTAAACTTAATTCAAAGCTTTCTTTGGCGACGACAAGGCATTTCAAAGCTTTTCTTCCTCTGATTAGTCACATATTCCTCTTTCTAGTGAGTTTCTTTCCTGTTAAGTTATCCTTTGATTCTTCTACTTTTGTTTGATTTATGCTTAAAAGTGTGTGTTTAGCTTATGCTTTGTTCGTGTTTTGGTAATTTCGTTGGGATTTCATGCATGTTCAGCTTTCTTCAAACTTAAAACCAATAAGCCATTGATTTCCCCAAAAAACTAGTTTTGAGGTGATTTGAAACCATACAATTATTTCCTGTAGCTTAAGACTAGTTTTATGGAGATGGTTAAATATCTGGATAGTCGGTATAATATTCCTAGCAGTAGTGATGATAGTAAGTGGTTGAAATGAATGGATGACCATATAATTGCCACATATCTATCCGTCCCTTTAAACACAGACTTGTCTTCTATCCTTGCATGTGCTAGGTTTAAAAGGAAAGCAAATCACAAGATGGATTATGAGGCTTTCACATCTGGCCGAGTGATAGATGGGCCATCCGAAGTGGAGTACATGAGTTAATTGGAGAATCTACAAGAATAATCCTCTAAAAGTTGGATCGAACTATCAAACGATGAAATGAGTGAGAAGAATGAGAATTATGGTGAGAATGACCCTAACACAAATGAAGCCAGAGCTAAGGCACTAGAATAGTCTAATGGCTTACACATTCAGAGTGCTAATCACTCCTTAGTAGGATGCTGTGATAAATAACACATCATCGTCACTTATGGGGAAGAAGGAGAGGAAGATTCCACCTTGAGTGGATGATATGGTTTTCATGGTGCACAATCTACATATCACTCACGAAGAGCTAATGTTTGACTGGCTTCAAGAATGCCATGCAATTCTTCCTTCTCAGAATTAAAGGGTGAATGCTTCCCCACACAACTACTTTAGCATTTACATGGATACCTTGAAAAGTTACTTCAGGTATTCGTTGCTTGGGAGATAGAAGAGTTCTTAAAAATTTGGGATATTTATCTTTTAAAGTTTCATCCCAACACATGGGCTGATCTTTTGGGCCATCATTGACTATGCTTAGACGCGGGTTTTAACTTTACTACAAATTTCTTCCAGAAGATATGCAGTATCAAAAAGAACAAGGGAGAAGATCACTATCAGTTTGCCAAACCGCATGGCTATGGTTTTTATAAGTTTGGAGGGAGGCTTGACTCCAAGCATAATTTTTAGGAGTTTTGGTTTTATATCTGCATAGATGAGAAGTTTCATACCTTTTGCACCATGTGGTCTAGTGAGAAACCTTCTAATTTATTAAGGAAGGTTCGCTATGTGAGTGATTAACGTGTCGATTTCTTTAAGAGTTTACCGCTAAACAAATGGAGGCTAAGCACAACCGCTTGGGCCTCGATTACAGGCCAACATCTCTTAGCTTGTGACACTAAGACTCTTGAACCCAAGTTAATAATACTTCACAGTAATTAAACATTTTAGAAATTATAAACTGATTAGGATAGTGAAATTAATTATGTACTAAGTAGACTCTTAATTAGGCAAGTTTCACTTGAGTTTGCTTCAGGGAAAATAACTCAAGTTTGATTGAGTTCTGATTAAGTTATGGCTTAGAGTAAGAAAAGTTGAGGAAAGTTGAGTATTGAATAGTTTATGCTATATAACTCAGCTAAGTTGAGTAGCTTTTATCTTAATAAAAAGCTGAGTAACATAGACACTTGTAATATAATGACACATATGCGTTTAATGTTTTTTGTGAAGACATAATATTCTCTTTAATGCTTTTCAAGTAAAAAGCACTAAAATCAAAATAGATATTCTTGTGGTCCTCATTTCTAAAAGATGTCAGTACAGAATGTTGGAGATTCCTCACAAGCGTCTAAGGTAAAAATTTATCTTCTGACATGCACCATTCTCAGTATCTCCGCGCAACTCTGCAACATCAGCAAGTCAACCAATATCAAGTTTTCACGTTGCATCTCAGGCACTTCTCTCTTAGAATGGATTTGCTTGAAGAAATGAGTTATTGACACATCAATGGTTAACAGATTAATCTCACGCTTCAACATTCAAAATCACTGTCTTTAGGTGTCCTAAAATCTATTTCAAATGGGAAGATTTGAAATGTGTGAATACAAGAGATATTGAAGAACAAATTAGGATGAAAAGTTTGCAATGTACTTCCAGCACCTTCAACTATAAATATAAGACTGAAGTAGGCGTTCAAACTTGGTGAATCATCTCAAATTTCTTAAGAGCTGAAAATACTGTTCAAGCAATCACAACATTCAGAAATTTCAAATTTAAGCAAATCTTAAGCAAACACTCTGTTTCAAATCAGTTTGTAAAAAGAGAATCAGATTAGCTTAGAGTCTAGCGAAGCTTTGTCATTGTAAAAGGATTCAACTCTTTTTATAAGTAGAAATCCTTTGTTTGTTAAACTTTCTATCTTAATTCTGTGAGTCAGTTTAGGAAGGGTACCTAAACTTAGTAATTGAGAGGTAGCTAGAAAGGAGGGCACTTTCTATAGGCGTCTACCCAGTATAAAGGCTTCTCTGTCTATTGAATGAAAGAAATCACTAGTGGATTACAGCTCGGAAAGGAATCCGGGGACTAAAGGTAGGCTAGGGGTCGAACTAGGATAAATCTGAGGTGTACTCTATCCTTAGCCTTTCATATTGCTTTTATAGTGCTTTACTCAATTCATCATCTCTCTATTTTATTATATCTACTTGAAAACCAATCCAAGATGAGTAGTTTACTCAGTGCAGATTGAAGGAAAACTAAGTCAGTGAAGCTGAGTAGTTTATTGTTTTTAGACCAAAGTGCACTCAGCATATTCCACCCAGCACGCATCTAAAAATAACTTGGAATCAATTTTTAAAATCTTTAAAGTACCAAGAATATCACATTCACCCCTCTCTGTTAGATTTTCAAGCTAAAGCGAACCAACAAGTGGTATTAGAGCAAGTGCTTAATTTCTAGATTAACTATCTAAGAGTTAAATATCCAAATGACTTTAAATATTTATAGTTCCAGCTTAGGGCAGACAACACTCCTTAAAGAAGGAATTTCTGTAACCACACCTCCATTATTTGATGGCCAACATTACACGTTTTGGAAAAATCCCATGAAAAACTTCATTCAAATCCCCAGAATTTCCATAGTTGTGAAAAATGGGGAACTTGTTTCAGTTCATCCAGAGTATTATGATGATGCTGACCTAAGGCTTCTTAAAGAGAATGCGACAACCATCAATTAATTACTAATATTGTTTGCTAGATCGTACAAAATTTAACATGGTCTTTGGATGTGAGATGGCGTAAGAAATCTGGAGGAAACTGGAGATCACCTACGAGGGGTCTGACAAAGTCAAGGAGTGAAAGATCAATCTCATGCTTCTTGAGTATGAGCGGTTATAGATGGACTCGAGCGAGGGTATTCAATCCATAAATACCATGTTGATTAATATCATTAATAAACTGAAGAAGCTAGGCAAAGACTTCACTGAAGAAGAGATGGTGAAGAAGATCCATAGAGTTCTCATTGTTGAGTGGGATGCAAAGAAGAACGCCATCGATGAAGCTCATGATTTGAATACCTACAGCTATGATGAGTTGATAGACACCTTGCTGACTCAAGAAATGTACTTGAGGAAACATAATGATAACTCCAAAAGGAGTAAAGGCAATGAGAAAGAGGGCAGAGCCATTGTCCTTAAGGTTGTCTCATCTGAAGAATCGACTAGTGATGAGAAGGGTCACATCCAATCATCCTAACCTAAAGCAATGAACGATAGATTCAAGAAGAAGTTTGGGCAGAAAATGAGGCACTTGTTGCCACATGAAGCGACTCTGAAGAATATTCATCACCTGATGAAGAAGCAATTGAATCCACCAATCTTTGCTTTATGGCGATTGAGAATGAAAGGGGCGAGAGCTCAACATTTGCCTCAAGAGGCAATCAATCCACTGCTGACTCTAGAGCTGAGCAGAACAAAGAGAAAAACCTCCAAATCGAGGTACATCATGAAATCCCTTTGTCAATTGAAGAATTCGCCCATAAACTCATTGTATCATGAAGCTGACTAATAAGTCTGACAAAAACATCAAAAAGCTAGTGAGGAGAAGTGAAGATCAAGAAGACACAATTGCTTCCTTATTGTGAGAACGAGATTTTGAACCAGCTTGCGCGTTCAATGATGATGGCTTTTCAGGATTTTTATCCTCAAATCACACGATTTTCGATTATCTAAAGATCTCCGAATGGGAATGTTCCTCGTCGCCAAGTTGTGTTAAGGACTTTAATTATTTTGAAAAATAAAAACTTTGGTAAAATTTATAAATAAATTTAAAATATAAAAAAAATAAAAAAATAAAAAAATCAGGAAAAAGCCCGATTAAAGTGGGCTAACCGAACAGGCAAACCCAATGTGTCGGGTCACTGGATTCTAGCGAGCAATAAGGGCTCTCTGGAATTTCCAGCAACCCCCTCACTAGAAATCCCAGCGAGGCTCGCTGGAATTTCTAGCGAGACCCTAGCTGGAAATTCCAGCGAGCCTCACTAGGAGGCTTGTTGGATTGGAATTTTCCAATGAGCCTCACTGGAAAATCCGAATCTCCCCTATAAATACGGGGTTCATTTTGGATTGATGGGGGCTCGAAATTTTCAGAGAAAAATTCTATTTTCATGAGAAACAACAAGAAAACATTTTCTTTTAAATAATTCAGATCCAATTGGATTCCGAAACTTTATGATTTTCAAATCAACTTCCATCTATTTCTTCTTCTAAAAATCCTCAGATATTCTCATGTCTAAAACAATTTAGAACCCGAGTCTGATTATCTTTTGGATAAATAAATATTTATTTTCCACACAAACACAACAGAAAAACAAATGAGGAACGCTCCCAGGGATCATACGGATACGCCGAAGTGGGTTCATGCCGAAAAGGTAAGCCTCTGAGTTCCTAGAGCCGCTTATTTCGTGCTTCTTGATTTTTCTTGATTTCTTTTTTTAAATGTGGATCTAGGGATTATTTTATTTTATTACTTTGTAAATATTCACTACGCCATAGATGGTCTGTCACAACCAAAATGGCTAGTGTTACATGAAAGTGTTGCCATTGTGAAGAAAAAATTTGATTTTTCGCAACACATATTAAAAAATGTTCCCAAAGTGTTGCAATTACTATGAAAGTAGATGAATACACTTTTATAGCAACACTCGTTCTCAAACTGTTGTGAAAATCACTGATGAACAGTGAAAAATTAACAACGGGAATTCTACTGCTTGATTTTTTTGACGAAAAGAAAATTAATAAAAAAAATTAAAATTAAAATCCATCTAAAATAATTGTGGTATATATAACCTATTTTCACTATCTTCTCATCATTTTGTTCTTTGCTTGATAAAACCATTCCCAAATTGAAACTCATACTATATCCCTAACCACTTCTTCAATTCCTCTTTAGATTTTGGTCTACTCTTCTCGGTCGTTGGCCTTCTCCGACTTTGTCCTTTTACATTGATAGCTTTCTCCACAGCTTCTCGGTCATCACCACAACATTGACTTTTCCTTTTTATTACTGTGAGGTAAAGGAGGTAGGGAAAAAATCTGGATTTCTCTCTTATGTTTCCACATATTAGGTATTTTTCTTTTCCCCTCTCTAGTTTGTTCTAATTTAGTAATTTTTGTTGATACTAGGACCGTCAATACGTAAAATCAAAAATTTGAATGGGCTGGAGTTCAAAAGTCTTAAGATCGAAACTTCATTTATCTCCTGAATCGGTAAGTTTTTTCCTAAAAAAAACCTTTTGAATTTTATGGGTTTCTTTTTTTGTTATGCAAGCTGTTGTCAAGTTTAAGTAAAGAGAAGGAATTGATGCTTTATCTTTTCTATATTATGCGGAATCCACTTGATATTTAGAATCTCAGAGCTTGTATTTAAGATCTATATTCGCTTACCTTATGTAATTTGGTTGCGATTGTATGCTTGTCCATGCTGATGGCATCAATAGCTTCATTGTTAAACTTGAAGAATGTAAAACTGATATTTATGGGTAACATGCATTGGATGTTGCTAAGAAAGTTGATTTCTGCAACATGCTACTCGATGTTGAGAAGAAAGTTGATTTCTGCAACAACCTACTGGATGTATATGTAATGTATGTTGTGTTTATAGTGTATTTAATAATCTGTTACAGAATGCATTAAATATTATAGCAATGTTATTTGAAATGGATGTGTTTGAAAGTGCTTCAAATTCATTATAGGGTTTTGGTTTGTTGAATTAAGATCATACTAATGAATTGGCTTAGTCTCTTTGATCATCTATGTGGAGTTATGTTTGTGGCTTTTTGTCATATGCAGATTCTATGAGACAACTCTACTAATGCTATTGTGTCTTTGAAAATTTCAATTTACATCTATAAACTTGTCTAATTTATTTTTCTTATGTTGGTTGCGGTCTTTGAATGGCGTTATGGATAATTCAAAGGAAAAACATTTATTAGTTCTTAGTTGATTTAGGGCTCCAAACACTGCCCCATTCAAGGGTTTTCCTGTTTATCAAACTTGTGGGTCTTGATAATGAGCTTTATGAACTCTTGTAAGATCATGAAACAATGTCTAAAACTATTACTTGGCATGGTTTTCAACACCAGTAGCTTCTTGTTATTTGACTTAACATTTATAATGCAAGTGTGCATCTTTATTTATTTATTTATTCATCCCTTATTTGCTTTTGAGTTGCGCTCTTGATTAATTTGTACTATCTCGCACATGGAATCCAATATTTCAATGGATAGAACTGAACTTGCCCACTTGTTCCTCTTGTGAAGGGTATGAATAATGGCTGGCGAGCTTTGTTTCTAATCGAGGCAAAGCTATTTATGTGATATGGAATGAGTTTCCTTCATCATCTTCTAGTCCTTAACCTCATTTTGTTCATTGTTTTTTTAGCTGAAACTTTTATTGCACATGTTATTCAAGTATAAACCAACACGCTGCTTATGTTAACATATCATGTGATACCATAATTAAGTTTATGTATGGAGCAAATTGCTTACTATGCTAACATAGGAAAGAATCAATATGATTACAATTAGACATTGCAATAAAGCTATCTTTTTTTATTACTTAAGTGGACCACAAACTATAGGAAGAAAAATTGATAAGTCAGTGTTAGCAGAGGAACTATTAAAAAGCCTTACCCCTAAGGCTTGCAATGGTGGAGCAGATGCATATGCCGCACCCTTTTCTCTATGGGCAAAATAAATGACTTGATGTGGAATCTACATCATAGCTATGGTAAAAAACTATGGTTGGTTCTCTGATTAACATTTCATCTCTGTTTAAAGCTCTCCATCTCTAATTGGGTTATGTGTGCATATGTCCTATTCTCTGATTAACATTTCATCTAAAGTGTTATTTTTTTGCATTATCTAAGAGCCAAAGTAGAGACTGAACGTGGGGAGATCCAAAGTAGAGACTAACTGTGGGGAGATCTTATTCACATTCTCTCATTGCTTCTTCCATCTCTTCCTCTGTAAGTTTCTTTTCTAATCTCGTTCTCATTTACATTTTTACTTCTACTTCAGGAGAAGTTTCTTATATTAGCTTACTACTAGTTCATTTCTGGTTT
>CATIWQ010319035.1:0-17665 GCA_949673415.1 Euphorbia schlechtendalii | reverse complement strand
TTATACTATGCTTAAGAGAAGGTAATATTCGAGTATGCATATAACACTTATATGAAGATGCGATTCGGTTAACTCTCCATTAAGAGCAAAGGTATGCAACTAAACTATATAAATTGCACATTACTAATTTGTGGGAAATTTTGAACTTCTACTTGAAATCCTTTGCAACGTGGAATGTGGTACTCACTGCAATAGTCTTTCACTAAATGAGGTATGAACTTGTTTACCAATTTGTGCACTTCTGTTGAATTTTCCTTGAGGATAAAGTAAAAGTTAAGTATGGGGGTATGATAAGTGTATAATTACACTTAATATCATATTAATTTTATACACTAAACACTATAGTTTAAGTCATTTTAATACTTCATATAAAAGATTTCAAGTGGTATGTAGTTGTTTTTTATGCAAATGCAGATACTAGGTAAATCTTGGGAGTAAAATGATCTAAAGTGGAATCCTATGAAAAACGAGTGAAAAAGGTGCAAAAAGATGCATGAATTTTAAAGATTTGGCTTAGGATCGAAGCTATCAAAGATCGGTGAAGGTGTAAGGAGAATTCTGAAGAAAAATACAATTCACGATCGCGACAATCATTCATGGTCATGACCTGTTCTTCTTCATAATAGAATTCTACCAATCAAAGATTCACGGTCATAACATGTATATCATGGTCACAACTTGGATGATTTTATCTTCTTAACTACCAACCGCCAAATAAGCGTGATCAACCACCATCAACCTCCATCAACTACCAACGAAAAGACACTTATCAGAAGTCAACCAATCATGAAAAGGTGCCTATCCATTATGGATTAGATTGAAGCTTCTCAACCAATCATAATGAAGTGATGCAATCTTTGATCAATGGACACGACTCTTTGTATGGATAGACACAACCCTTCGAACTCTATAAATAGGGTTCCAAACCTTACAATTTCATGCATCACAGTGTAGTGATACAAAGGGAAAATATTAGAGTGCATGAGAGAGATATAGTGTGTGTATAGATAGAGAATTCGCTACGTTCATAAGTGTTAGCGAGAAAATGTTTAAGTGATTTGAATCTTTGTTTCCATCACTAGATTTCTCTATACTCTCGAGCGATTGTTGTATAAGTGTACTTGCAAATCACTTATCAATAAAAGTTTTCATTCTTCAATATTCGTTTGTTCGATATTCGCATAGAATAACATCCTAGCAGAGATTCTGTACGAGCTGAGACTGAATTCAAAGCAGACACAGGAATTGCGAGAATTGATGAATCCCATTAAAGAGTGGATACGGTTTGATCAACTTTAGCTTTCACTTACATACCTTACAACTTGGCTTTGCTTTCTGCTTATACTTTCTATTTTGAAGTTTATGATATATCTATGTGTCATAATGTATATTTCGTGTTAAGTCTTTTATGTTAATCAAGTTATATGCATTGAAGTTAATTTTAAGAGTAGTTTCAAGGTTAACAATATCATATATAATCACTGGATCTATGATATAATGCTGTTTAGTGAGCCAACATTTTTTGAATGGTAACTTGCTAAATGTGGCTATGTGAGAGCGACCCGTACTGAGCATAGTATTGACGTTGTCCAAGTTTTTATAATCGTCTTAATTCATTTACGCTAGGTTTTGAAAAGTCATTTCATGTGTTGCTCTGCGACGAATAATCGAATATCTGAGTATTTAGAACCGAGTCAGTTAGATTAGTTTAGTGAATCATAACATCTTCGTTGAACTTGCATGCTTTCTCTGCTATCCTTATTTCGTAGGGAAAATCTATATATTTAGATTCTCTAGTCTTTCATACCCATATTTACTCATTCTTCATTCTAACCCTCCTACCCAAAATATCAAATTTATTTTATTTTCTATATTTTATCTTCCTTGTTGATCTTTAAAACTAGTCCTTCCCTGTGGGATCGATATCTTTCAAAACTACATCGCAACTATATATTTGCAGTTATCATCATTTTTCTATTTTGATAAGGGGTATTGACAACACCTATATTTACGTGAACAAGTTTTTGGCACCATTGATATAAGGCCAAGATCAGATTTGCAAGATTCGGCTATATTGACATTTTGAAAGGTATCAGATTTGACCTCAACTTACTTTATTGACATTTTGGCCTTATTGTGGCTTTGATCATTTTGATCTTTGTTTGACTGATTTAGTAGTCGATGGATGTTTAGTGCTTGGTGATTTGTCTGTTAATCTTCCATCTTTGCAGGATAAAGCAAATGCTATCACGCGTCATCTAATTACATGTGTTTGTCTCTCACTTTCTCTCAAGAATCAAATCATTTGAATTTATTGTAATTATGGGGGATCCATTTATATCCAAATTAATTTCATGATATGATGTGTCACATATGCTAAAAACATTATGAGTATGCTTATGAGAATGCGTGATGTCATTGATAACAAAGTTCAATTTATTCAAAAAGTCAAAAGGCCTCATGGACAAAGTAGCTAAATGCTAATTCATTACATCATTATATTTCAGTGCTAGTGTCCCCTAGATGTATCCATGGATTCAAAATGATCCATCCTATCTACATTTTCAAACACTTCTTGATAGCTCGAGAAGAAGTCTTATCCAAACTTGTTCCTATATGATGGTAGTGCATCGTCTAGAAGCTTGGTTATCATCTCCAGTAGACTTAAGCGAGCTCGAAGCCTAGCTTGTGTGGTCATCCAACGCGCATAGTAGGACTTGAAACTTTCACCCTGCTCTTGCTTTATAGCCTCTAGATGTTGCATTATTGTTTCCATTTGAGATTTGAAACCATAATGCCCCATCATAGCATGATCAAGGCTATTCCAATCAGTAGCTACATCCAGCGGAAGGTGGTTGTACCATTCATTGACTGGGTGGCCCAAGGTGACGACAAAGAGCTTTGCCATCATCCGTTCACTAACCCTTAATGCCCTCATCACCGTCTGACAATGCATCGAGTGGGAGCATAGGTTGCCAGAGCCCACATACTTTTCAAACTCCGGCATTGCAAAGTTTTGGGGTAAGCTATCTTAATCCCCGATCATTGGCTGTGTAGGGTATGTGTTCATTAGGTGGCCACCATGAGTAGCCAAGAATTGTTGCCACTATCCGCCATGCCTGGTTGTTGGAGGATGTCATTCCCAGTGTTTGGATAGAAACCACATTGCCCTTATGGATATATAATAAAATTGGGTAATTGAGGTGTTTGGAACTGTGAAGCAACTGACGTACTCCAGCTTGGAATATGTTGTTAGGTCATTCCTTGATAAAAAGGTCCTAGTGTGAACGTTGGCTGGCCAGGCTGCCCCTGGACGAATTGGTTACCAGATTACTGCTGGAAAGGATTGGTGAAGTTAAATCCTAGCTGCCCAAATTGAGCCTGGTTCAGCTGACTTTGTCCTACCTTGAACTGATAAAAAGAAGTAGGAATTGGGTGCACTGCATGCGAGGTAGGAGATCCCCTTATTTCAGGTCATCTAATTGGACTGCCATTGTTAAGAGTGACATTCGGGCTAAACACCACATTCTGAGCTCTCCTAACGTGTTGGCAAATGAGCAATGCTAGCTGTTCGTTGTTGGCAAAAGCATTTAAGGCAGCTACAATCTCGGAGCTCACCGAGGACTGTTGAGAATAATTTTATCCCGTAAGGATAGGTTGATATTCCCCCACTCCTTCTTCTTGTGAATTGGCCATGAAAGATGTACATTAAACTGAATCTGAATTAGAACCCCAGTCCTCACTCGAGTCAGTATACGGAACCCCCTCCAGATTGGCCACGATAGGAGAAACACGGACCAAGCAATGAGCAAGACATTTCCAAGCCAAGACACACAAGTAGAGGATCAGACTATGCGTGTAAGATTCTTGATATGATTCAGGATGCTGGAAATGTGTGAGATTTTTAATGTTATAGCTGCATTCACAAGGGGTTAGCATGCCATGACAAGAAATAACATATATGTCAATCCATTTGAAATAAACAGGTTAGTTGTTAGGTAAAGACGAAAACAAGTGGAGATGAAAATCCAACATTTGTGGTTGGATTTGAGATTTGTACGATGTATGTGTAACATCGTAATATGAGTGGTGTAAGTGAGATGACTAAGTTACCCATATGGTAATAAGTCAAAATTTGGAGATTTCTTACTATGACTAGATCTCATGAAATGAGGAGGTCAAATTGATTTTGGGTAAGCAATGCGACACACACTAATGAAATGAAAACAACTACCATATGTATCTATCTAATGAATGATTTGGTTATTTTTACCCAATTAGGGTGGAGTTTTGGATGCATGTGTGGTCATCACTATTTAAGGGTATGTGGTGATACATGAATCTTTGCCCCCGTGTGGGCGAATGGTTCGGGTACTAAGCATGTAGGACCCAGTAGGGTGATAAAATAGATTAGAGGGGGGGTGAATGACTGTTTTTCGAATTTCACTTTACTTTCAGATTTTAGTAGAATACTAGCTTCTGAAATGTATTCTGAGCAAAGCTATTATACTCAAAATCCCCTTTTAATTGATTTAAAAATAGCAAAGTGCACAAAGTAAAGCTGAGTAAAAAGAAATTACAAACAGTGATTTTTATCCTGGTTCAGTCTCTGCTTAATCCAGTCCTTGGAATCTTTTATCCAAGATTTTATTCCCTAGTGGCTTTTCTTCGGGTGAAAAGCAAACCCTTTACATTTTGTGATTGATGTTCCTTCCAACAGTCTGAGCTATATCAATACAGTAGTACCGTCATTCTGTATCTGAAGCTCTGAGCTTCTTCTCTCTTAAGTACATTCTTTATGAGATTGTCAAGCTCCTTCACACTAACTTACACTTAGCTTAGTGTGCTTTACAATGCTTTATAGAAAGACAATTTTTTAAGCTTCTTAACTTTGTTTCAGTTACCTCAAGTACAATAAGTAAGATTTGAATGTTTGCTAGAAGAAGATTGTAGTGTGGTATTGAGAATGGTATTCACTCTTAGATGCTTTTTTTTAATTCGGCAACCTTCTTCAATGGCGGAAATCATCCTTTTATAGAGGGAGAGAATGTTTCTGTTGATCTTGGACTGTTGCTAAGAATTCTATCGTTGTCTCTCAGTCTTATTTCCGTTAGCAATTCGTTAGAATGGCACATCCAATTTTGATTCTCGCTATGCTGTGCCAAGTTGTTTTTGGGACCTAATTTGTACAGTGGATGTAAATCAGATTTGCATGAATGTTTTTGTTCCTAATTTTGCAACAAACTTTATCTTCTAGTAGACTTGGGGATAGAGCATACGGTGGCATTAAATGCAAGGTCAGCTTTCTTGACTTTTAGCGCCGAAAGACTAAGTTAACCTTTGAGGTTCATCAGAGGGATTTCTTGAGGTTATGAGTCTTCAATGTTCTTTTAATCTTTTATTACTTCTGAGTAACCACAGCTCTATTGATGTATCCTGGTGCTTATGAGGAAACTTGCTTATGAACTTAGAACTTACAAGGCTTAATTAATCTTGCTTTTGAACTCAAAACTTACAAGGCTTAATCAATCTTGCTTCTGAACTCAAAACTTACAAAACTTAATTAATCTAGCTTCAAAATCTAACAATCTCCCTCATTTTGTTGGTTTTGAGTGAAGTCAAGCATAGGATATACTTGATCCCTCATAGTTTAAGGCTTAGGTTCTGAGTTTTGATTTAATGACATACAAGGAAGTTAGTACAACTAAGATTTATAGTTTAGAGCAAATGTAAAAAATTTTTATTGATCACAAAAGATGGATTACAAATTTTTACAATGAATTCTATTACAATGGTTTTTCTTAAGTGCAAAGAATTCATCTTGAGTCTCCTTCTGCTCATCTATCTCCATGGCACTGCTATCTTGGTTGGAAATCATCCATCTTTCCCTTTCCTTGAAGCTGTGCTTGTCTTTCTCCCTCCACACAGTGCCAACAAGTTGAGCGATAATCTTCTGCTCATCAAGCGCAAACCTTTAGATAACTTCATGAGCAGCTTTTGCATTTTCTTGAAGAGGAGGGACTATCTGCTGAATCAACCTTGCAGCCTTGCTAGGGATAGAAGGAAAGATGCTTTCGAGAATAACTTGGAGAGCTTTCTGATTCCAGATCCACTGAGTGGTAAGCCCATTTGCCAGATACTGCTAGAAAGGAATAACCTCACTATCATACAAGCAGAAGGAATGGAGAGATAGGCCACCAATCTGATTGCTTAACCCATCAATTCTCTTTTGAAGGGCCTCGGAAGTGCTTGCATTCCTTTCCACCATAATATCTCTAGCTTCAACAATGGTCTTGGTAAGGGCAGCAGCATACTTCTTTAGTTGATCATCTATTTCATCAACAGCCTCATTCTTCTGAGCAAAGGTGGTGTCAGTGATCTTCTTGTGAGTATCTTCAACAGCCTTGAAAATCTCAGACCTTAGTTCTCGTTTGGAATCCACAATAGCCTTGAAATCATTCATTTGCTTGAGCATCTTATCAAGACTACTTTGGATTTTCCCTTGTTGCCATAGACAGAGGGCACTCTGAGTCCTGAGCGCCTGGACTTCATCCTTTAGCCCCATGGAGAATGTTGTAGAAGTGCGCTCAATTGTAGTTCCCAGAGTAGACATGACTTCTACTACCTGCCTTTGGGACTCTCCCTTTATCCCGTTGACTTCATCATGGATCAATTCAAGACCCCTTTCTCCCATATCCATCTTTTCATTCAGATTCACGAGGGTATCTCTGATGTCAATGTAGTTGCTAAGCCCAGTCTCCATGAGAGGCTGTAGATGTTGAATAAGCTCTGAGTGAATTTGACAAGCAAGAGGAATCTTGTCAGCCTTTTCCCTGATTATTTACGCCTGCTCAAAACTGAGGACCACACTTCGTGCAAGTTGGTGGTTGAAAGAGGTTGCTTTGATATCCATAACTGAGTCATTCAGGCGAAGGGCCATTGTGAGGAGATCATCAAGTGTTTTCCCTATATGATGGAGAGAGTTAATAGGAACTGTAGTAGAAGGATTTCCTCCCTCAGCTTGATCTCCCATCATCCATCCTCTACTGCTGAGGGACTCATCTCCATCAATCTGTTGCTCCTGAGGTCTGGGGATAAGGGTCAAAGAACTGTTTGGATCCACTAGACCCCTTAGGACAGAAGAACGCTACTATTGTTGCTGATGAAGAGTTGGTAGTTGCTGGTAGGGAGAAATTGGTTGCTACTGGAACGGATAAGGTAGGTTGATAGTAGTCTGAGACTTCTCAGACCCCTTCACAATATGAGCATCATCTTCTTCTTCTTCTATCACATCCTCCAGCATACCTCATGCTCCTTCTGATCTCCCTCATCTTTATTATCCTCCTCCCTTATATCCTCTAGCCTTAAATTATGTTTTGCAAACACAGAGCGAGCCATGGTTACGAACTCATCCGTAGGATCTGATGCTAATGGTTGAACACCCCATTCAACCACTACAGTCCTCTAAACTTCCTCCTTCTGAAGAGCCGATAAGAATGGGTCTTCCTCTGGCAGTTTCTCTTTCAACAGAGATTGCTCATCAAACTTTTCCTTTGCTTCTACCTTTTCTTCCTTCTTGGCCTCAGCTTCATCTTCCTTCTCCTTAATTTTATCCTCCTTTCTGGTCTCAGCTTCTAACTCCTTGACCACCTCTTGAGTGACAAATGTTGCCGTCACAAGAGGCTCCTTGGTGTTTGAGGTTGGAGATCCTCCTGGTGTATACAGAAACTCCTGGGGCATCTCAAGAGTGGCTGAGAAGAGATGCAAGGGATCAAAGATAGCCTTCTGTTAATCTAGAGGGGGAGACTGGGGCTTCTTCTCCAGTAGGAAATTTGTAGGATTGGCCACCTTTGGAGGGACTGGGCTTGGTGCTACTAGAAGAGCCCCTAAGGGCAAGTCAAAGTCTACTGAGGCTCCTTGCAAGACCTTTCCATCAACCTCTTCTGAGTCATCCTCCTCTGTCTCAGAGGTGCTCTTCCTTCATCTTTGATGTGAACTCCTCTAGAGTGGGCACTCTCTTTCCTTCTGATAGAGCCTTCTTCCCTGCCTCCTCTACATTTATCCTTATATCTCTAACAACCACTTTTTAGGGTGTACATTAGTAAAGACCTCCACCAGACTCTAGTTTACAGCCTTAATCATATCATCCTTTTGAGGATCATCTTTTGAAACCACGATCTCGCTATAGGTTCTGCTCTTTTTCTTCTTTCCCCTCTTTCTCCTCCACTGTTTCTTCCTTCTTCTCAGCCCTCTCTTCTTTCTCTTCAACCTTTTCTTCTTCCTCATCACTAGGAATAGCCATATCTGGATCAAATTCTCCCCTTCTCCTCTTAGTCAGAACACTAATTGGCCTCCTATCCTCGTCATCATCTTCTGAGCTATTCTGCTCCATAGGCCTAGGCACGTATTGGTATTTGTTCATGGAATAGGTAATTCCTTGAGCTTTTCCTTCAGTAAATTCAGTAGGAATTACCACATCCTCAGTAGATAGTGCCTTACTTTTGCGGATTCGGCTTCTTTTTACCTTGGGGACCTCCTCCTATTTCAACATAGGCTCCCTCTACCTCTTGGGGGAGACTTCCTCAACCCCTTTTGCCACTTCTCCCTTTTTAGCTGCCCTCAATTCCTTTTCCCTCCTCTTCTTCATCAGATCCTTCTTCAGGGCCTCCTCCCTATCCCATTTCATTCCAAAATCTACCTTTTTATCAAAGGTCTCCTTCAAAATCTCACTCCCTAGTGAGCCATCCTCATCTAAGCAGTCTACACCCCATGTAGTCACAATTCTACTGATGAGACCACCAAGTGTGAACTTGTGGTGCAGCATGTACTACATGATGATGACTGGCCAGTTAACCTTCTTTTCCACTAAATGCACTAGAATACAATGCTCATAGGTTAATATGGCATTTGTGGAGTTCATCTTCTGGAGAAGGAGATGAGCCATTATAATCTGCTAGTATCTTGGCTCTTGAGGCATGTAAGTGCTGATCTTCTCACCAAACCATCCTTCTAGCATAAATACCTTTCTATTATAGCTTATGGTATATTTACATCCCCTCCTCAAGGCTAGACCTTCATCCTTGAGATTTAGTAGCTCTGCCAATAAGGCAGGGGTGATAGTGATCTCCATGCCTTTTACCACTGTTTTGAGCTCTTCATCGCTCATAGTGCATCTTTTCAAGTTCTTGTAGAATTCAAGAACTACTACTGGGATGGTCGGCTCCTTTAACTTAATCTAGGTGTCAACATGGTGGAATTCAATGGTTTCCTTGTAAGAGCTAGCTTAAACAAAGGAGTAATCTCCTAGATATCTTTGAGAGATAACGTTAGAGGGATTTGACCTGTATTGAACAGGAGTAAAAGTCTTTTGAGGGATTTGGATTATTACTTGCACATTATGGTTTTTGGAAGATCTTGGTCTTTTTGGTGCCATTTTAAATGTTTGGGATGAATGTTAGAGGAATTTAGGGTTTGAGAGGGATTGAGTAAAGTTTTCTCAAGAGGTTTAGAAAATATTGGTAAAGTGTTTTGAGGATAAACAATTATCACTTATATATATTGAGAATTCAGAGGGTAAAATAGCAAAAAGGGATGGTGATTCATGTTGACGGTTTCTGCATTTGCCATTTACTTTTTGATGAATCATTGGAGGCGTAACTGATGATAAAATGTGAACAGTTTTACCCTAAAGATCCGGCTTACGATTCGAGTTTTTAAATTTTGAAATTTGGAGCACTTCATGGGTTATTTCTTCTGAGTCATACTTACTCTACGACATTCTTTGCTTCAAATGACCCACTGTTCTTCTGAAACATTTTTCCTGAGAGTTATCTCATCCTCTGAGTGATGATATTGTCTTTTGAATAGTCTTCATACAATATTGCTCATTCCTATCTCTCTTATGAGAAAGGTAAAATGTTCCTTACTCAAAGGCTTGTAAAGATATCGGCTCTTTGATCTTTAGTGGATATATAAACTAACTTTACATCCTTCTTAAGTACATGATCCCTTATGAAGTGATGTCTAATATTAACGTGCTTTATTCTACTGTACTGAATAGGATTCTTTGATAGATAAATTGCACTTTTGTTGTCGCAAAGGATTTCTATGCATTCAATCTTGATTCCATAATTTTCTAGCTGTTATTTGATCCATAGAACTTGAGCGACACAGCTTCCAGCAGCCATGTATTCTGCTTTAGTGGTAGACAATGCTACTGAAGTTTGTTTCTTGCTATACCAGGAGACAATGCAGTTTCCCAGAGAATGACATCCTCTAGTGGTGCTCTTTCTTTCTAGTTGATCTCTACCATAATCTACATCAATGAATCCTTTTAGTGAGAAATCTCCATTATTTGAATACCATAGTCCAGCTTCTATGGTTCCAAGTAGATATCTCAGAATTCTCTTTACTGCACTCAGATGCTTCTCTCTTGATCACTTTGATATCTTGCACAGTAACATATTGCATAATGAATATTTTGGTCTGCTCGATATGAGGTATAGCAGAGAACCAATCATTCCTCTGAACAGCTTCTGATCAACCTTCTTTCCTTCTGAGTCTTTGTTGAGTATGGTGTTTGAAGCCATGGGAGTTGACATCTCTCTTCCATCTTCCATGCCAAATTTTTTTCATAATCTCCTTGACATATTTTGATTGATTAATGAATATTCTATTTGAACTTTGTTTAATTTGCAGACCAAGAAAGAATGTTAATTCTCCCATCGTAAACATTTCAAATTCATTCTTCATTTGAGAACTAAATTCTTTGCACATCTTTTCATCAGTGGCTCCGAAGATAATATCATCAACATAAATCTGAACAAGGAATATGTCCTTATTCCTTTTTCTGATGAATAATGTAGTGTCTGTCTTGCCTTTGACGTATCCTTTTGAGATAAGAAAACTTGTCAATCTCTCATACCAGGCTCTAGGAGCATGCTTCAGACTGTACAGTGCTTGCTTGTAGACATGGCATTGATGCTTTGAATCTTCAAAGTCAGGAGTTTGCTTGACATAAACTTCTTTTGAGATGAATCCATTAAGGAAGGCACTTTTTACATCCATTTGATATAGCTTAAATCCCATATGTGATGCAAAGGTGCAGAGGATTCTGATTGCCTCAAGTCTTGCTACAGGGGCAAATATCTTATCATAATCAATTCCTTCTTATTGATTGCATTCTTGGGCTACTAATCTTGATTTGTTTTTTACCACATTCCCTTCCTCATCAAGCTTGTTTTTGAATACCCACTTAATGCCAATGATGGATTTGTTCTTTAGCATTGGAACAAGATCCCAAACATCATTTCAGGTGAACTGATCTAGTTCTTTTTGCATGGCCATCATCCAACTCTCATCATGTTCTGCATCTTCAAATTTCTTTGGCTTTATGATAGAGACAAATGCTAGATGACTTGTCATTCTGTTGAGTTATCCTCTTGTAAGAATTGGATTCTGAGGAGTGTTAAGGATCAATCTTTTTAGATGGTCCTTCTTCGTTCTTATTTCCTTGGGTAGGTCAAGATGAATAGGATCTTCTTTTCTTTCTGGAGGATGTTCTTCATCTCCATGTTCTGAGAACCTGATCTCAGATGGTTCATCCTTTGTTGATGCTTCTCCTTGGGTTAGCTCAGAGGGTTATTTATGTGAGACATAATCTTTATCTTCCTTTGAGCCTCTTCTTTTTCCTACATGGTCAGTCTCATCAAAATCTACATGTACCGACTCTTCTAATGTTGTTGTTCTCTTGACAAAGACTCTATATGCTTTTGCTATGTGTTGGGTATCCAAGAAAAATTGCTTCATCAACTTTAAGATCAAATTTTCCTAGTTGTTCTTTATTTTTTAGTACAAAACATTTACACCTAAATGCTTTAAAGTACCCAATTTTAGGTTGTCTACCTTTCCAAATTTCACAGGGAGTTTTATCAATTACTGATCTAATGTTCATCCTATTCAGTATGTAACATGTAGTATTGACTACTTCTGCCTAGAAATATTTAGGAAGGTTCTTATCACTAAGCATAGATCTGGCCATTTCAACTATGGTTCTATTCTTCCTCTCAACAACCTCATTTTGTTGGGGCATATGACGAGCAGAGAAGTTGTGCTCAATGCCTCTGGCATCACAGAATCCAGCAAATAGTCTATTTTAGAATTCTCTGCCATGATCGCTTCTTATTTTAGAAAGAAGGACTCCTTGTTCAACCTTAATTCTGTTACATAGTCTAGAGAATCCTTCATAGGCTTCATCCTTACTACTTAGTAGAATAACCCATGTGTACCTGGAATAATCATCTACTATAACCATGGTATATTTGTGTCTGCCCATGCTTATAGGCAGAACAGGGCCAAACAAGTCTAGATGAACAAGTTCTAGGACCCTCTTAGTGGAAAATCAGATTTAGATTTAAAGCTCTTTTTGAATTATTTCCCATACTGACATGCATTACACAAATGATCCTGTTAGAAGTTTAAGCTTAGTAGACCCTTAAGAAGTTTTTGTTTGACTAATTTGGTCAGAAGGTTCATGTTAGCATGTCCTAACCTTATGTGCCATAGCCATGACTCTTCTTCTTTAGTCATTAAGCATATATCTTTCATTGATTTGTTATTTAAATTTATAATGAATAAATTATTGACTCTAGGAGCACATATCAAAGTTTCATTTGACTTCTTCAATTTTGATTTCTGATTCAATGGTTCCTTTGCCAATGATCTTTGCTTTCTTGTTATCTCCAAAGCTCAAATTTCCATATCTTTTGTATTTTAACTAGATGAATGATGTTTCATCTCTTGTCATATGTCTTGAGCATCCACTGTGTACATACCAGATTTGTTGACCTTCTATGAACCTAAGACTTACCTGCAAAGGTAGATGGTTAGAATCTTTGAACCCAGTTTCCCTTGGGTTCGGGTGCATCATAAATCAGATCTGGGGATTTCTCTGAGTCATCATCTAATAACCTCCTTTCTGATGACTGCTTACACCATGAGGATTCACCTTGATACATCCTTTGTTGAAGATTTTGCTTCTGAGGGATGTTTATCTTTTGAGGATGCTTCTTCTCCTAGGGATGATCCTTCTTCTGAGGAAGCTCCTTTTTCTGAAATTCTGCTTTGCTGGGTAGTGTTATCTTTTGGAATATATGACCCTCTATTAACATTACTCTTTTGCTGAGGTCGGTTGCATTAACTCCTACCAGGACCAATTCTTTCTTAAGCTTCTCAAATTCAATCTCAAGCTCTCCTTGCTTCTTATAGATTACTTTGGTAGAGTTATCCCCTACTCTATCATGGATACAGAAGTCTTCAAAATCTTCCTCCAGAAGCTTCATGTGTTTCTTGTTCTTTTTCACCTGCTTATATATCTGCGCAAGTACTTGCATGATTTCATCAAGAATATTGAGTTTAGAATTTACCTCATCATTTACCTGAGATTTTCCTTCTGATGATGAGACTTTCTCTATGCTGTTATGCCATGATTCAACTATTGGGTACATGTCATCTGCAGCCATGAAACATATTTGTGCAATCTCTTCATTCTCTTAAGACTCTGCAGTGCTCTCATTCTTGCTTTTCCATTTCGAATAGCTCGTAAAGAGGAGATTCTGGTTGATTTTGGACTCATTAACTTTATATGTTCCTTCATAGGTTACTTCAAGTTTTTTCCAAATTTCCTTGGCACTCTCACAACCTGAGATTTTGTTATATTCTGTAGCATCAAAGCATAGTGTAAGAAGTTAATAGCAGCTGTATTACTTTGCAATTTCTTCATGTCAAAATCATTATACTCATTTTTTAACTTGGGAGAGACTACCCCATCTACAATAGATGTAGGAATGTATGGGCCATTGGCTATAGCGAGCTAAGGATACATATCCTGAGACTGTATGAAATTTTTCATTATATTTTTCCAGAATGTGTAATTCTATCCAAAGAACAGTGGGGGTCTGGACACAGACAACCCTTCTGGGTGTATCTGTGTGGTCATGTTTCCAGGTAAATGCTTCATGCTATTTTCACCCATTTTAATCTTTTACTCTAGATTTGTTAAATTTATTTTTTTAGTTCTGCTCTGATACCAATTGTAAGACCCAGCCTCGTATGGGATATGAGTTGGACGTCAAGTGGACATCTCAAAGATGATGTTTAGGATATATTATTACCCCTTGTGGGCTAAATGTCAGATGTCAAGTGGACATCACGCAATAAAGGAAAGGTATGTTTTCTCTTTACGGGCTAATAGACGGATGTCAAGTGGATATCTTACTGGGAAGGGGTAAGTGAAGTTTCATGACTCTAATTGGTTCATGTTGTCCTAGAGTAACACGATCTTGAGTGTCATCTAACCCTAAGTGTTTGTGACACCAATTTGGTATGATGATGAGAATATGCTATGTTACATCATTTTAATAATATGAGTGTGTGCGTTCAAGTGTCTGCACTAAAATTCATGGTTAGCATGACATTTTTATAGTGATAAATAGTAAACACGTAGCACATAGCATGTAACATTCCATCTTCCAACCCAACCATATAACTCCCACGCGTAGGGTTTTTGGCTAGCCTCTATTCTAAGTTTGGTTTATCTTAGTACCATGAAGATACTAAGGAGCGCACCTGCAAGAAAAATATAATGCATAGTCGTCTGTTGGGTAACACCCTAGGGAAAATGCCTATGGCTTATTTACATGAGGTTTGTAAATGGGTTGTTGATGTAGAAGGTTCTTATTGCACTAAAATACACTCCAAGCCTCTAACGAGGGAGGTACATGCCATATGGCAACAAGTGCTTCACCCGCTCAAGTACTATCATTTCTCAGGGAGGCAGATTAGTACAAGAGAAAGATTTGCGGTAATAGGGTAATCTAGACTTATGGGTTAATCTCCTCTATTGCAATGTGACATTATGAATTCATAATTAAGAAGATACGGAATAATGTGATCAATAATTTTCAGCACTTATCCAAAATCTAAAACCTTTTAAAAAACAAGTTTTTAGAAAAATCCTCAGCAAAGTCACCACTATGAGCGGGTGACATGGAGCGACGGGCCGAAAGCGCGTGAAATGAGAGGCGCGGTCCACCAGGGTGTTTTAAAAGTACCGGGTCATGGACCCAAAAGGTTTTGGTAGAGAAAGCGAAAAAATTTAGATCGTTCAAACCCGAATCCGCTGTCTCTTAGTGTGGAGTGGCCACTTGGATTAGCTCTTTCTAGGAATTAGAGTCTTGTGAAGCTTAACGTCCGGGGGACGGCCCACTAAGACACAAAGATTCGGGTTTGGGATAAGTTGCTTATTTCTTATGTGATCCTATTATATTACATTTGTAGAAAGCCGTATTTCTTAATTGCGCATATTCGAACTTAAGTCGTTTTGAAGTAATTATGCATGATTTAATGTATGTGCGGAAAAATAGTAAATCCATACACAAAGCGGTAAATAAATGTGGAAAAGTAAAGATTAAAGATTACATAACCTCGGGGGATGCAACCGCTTGCCTAATCTATTAATTACATTGCCCAGAAATAATATATGCAATACTCGAAGGAAAATAAAATCCTAGGCAAACATCTAACCTGCATCAACAAAGGTTAGCATGAGATATGGCACAATATTTGCACGTATGTTCGATTTGATTTTGAGAAGGCCCGTGTGGCCTAATTAAAACATCGACAGTTTAAAGTTCTTGTTTAAAAATAAAATGATTCATTTTATTTACAAGTATGTTGATCATTTTTAATTAGTGAAAATGATCGCATGGAAAAATGTAAGGTCAGTTATTCGGGAATAATTTGTATTCCCTTCGTGGGGGTATCCTCACAGAAATTAAAGATGAAGAAGAAGTATTACAAAATTTATACAATAAAAGAAAATAAAATAATTCCTATGTCCACATATAAAATGGAAATAAGAAATATATAGGAGGCACGAGATGAAGCAGCTCTAGGAACTCAGAGGCTTGCCCTTTCGGCGTAAATCTATTTTGGCGTATCCGTCCGATCCCCGGGAGCGTTCAGTGTTCGTTTTTCAGTTGTGGTTTATTGTGGAAAAATAAGCGTTTATTTATCCAAAAGATAATCAAACGAGAATATCTGAGGAATTTTAGAAGAAGAAAACAATGGAGAAAAATTGGTTTGAAAATAATAAAGTTTAGAATCCAAACATGTTTTGATTCCACAAATATTTATAGGCGAAAACACCCGAAAAATCCAAAAGGAAACAAATTCTGGCGAGGAGTCTCGCTAGAAAATTCTGGTGAGGCAAACCTTGCCAAAGTTCTGGCGAGCCTCGACAGAACTTCTAGCAAGGTTTGCCAAATTTCGACGAGGCTCGCCAGTTTCTAGAGAGCCTCGCCAGAATCTGGCAAGGTTCGCCTGATTCTGGCAAGGCTCGCTGAATTCTGGCTTCTAGCAAGGCGAGCGATTCCCAATTTATTTTTTATTATTTTTTTAAAAAAATTTTAATCTGATAAAAATATAAATAAATTAATTATTACCAAAATCTATTTTTTTAAGTCTTAAAAAAAATAATTTAAGTCCTTAAAATAAATTGGCGACGAGGAACATTCCCATTCGGAGATTTCCAGACAATCGAAAATCATGTGATTCGAGAATAAAAATCCTAAAAAGCTATTATCATTGAACGCGTGAGCTGGTACAAAATCTCGTGCTCACAGTAGCACAAACTCTACTATATGTGAAAGAAGTTATCTTCATAATGAAATATTTAAAAATGTATGGGGTATTGTAATAAGGTTCAAAAACCTAAATTTGTGTGTTGATAGTTTGTGTTGAGCATATATAATGTTGTATATATATAATGTACTTAGTGTGATTTTGAGAATGAGAATCATAAGTTTGAATGATTGTGTCTTAGAACACTTTGTTAAGAAACTTCCCTAGAAGCTTATGTGTATCCGTTATGATTATGATAAAGAGAAAAAAATTGGTTGTTGAGAAACTATATTAAGTATTGTGAAATACTTGAGAGTTACCATGTGTTATGGTATTATCTATCCATTGTATTAAAAAGATACAATGATGTTAACAAAATATTTTATTCAATTGAAACAGATAATTTTGTAGGTATTTTGTAAGAAAATTTCTTTTCTATTTTTGAGGAAAAGAAAATTTTCCAGTTCATGATTTTAAACCCTTATTGCAATAAGGTTATATGTTGTTATTATTTTGAGAGAAATGTTTTTTGTGGATATAAGTATTGTTTTTGAAGTGGAACCATCGTAAGGGTTAAAAGTTATGGAGAAGTTGAAGGGAATAGTCATCGAAAACATAATCACGTCGGCGGAATTACCGGTTATATTTTTCTCGAATTCGAATAGGATCTTCTCAAGAACCATTGATAAGGTTTCAAAAGGATATATTTGACAAATAAAACTTACTTGGAAGATCTCTTTAAGAGACAGCAGCAGTAAAAGCTCTCAAGCGAAATCTCTCCAATCTCACGTGCACAAACTCCTCTCGAACCAGGACCGGTGCTAGCCAAATGAACGAAGAATTCTCATAGAAAACTCCAAGAAAAAGAAAACCAAATCCTGATTGCCTCATAGATAAGAAACATAAATTTTATATATATATATATATATATATATATATATATATATATATATATATATATATATATATATATATATCAGCTGCC
>CATIWQ010319012.1:0-17653 GCA_949673415.1 Euphorbia schlechtendalii | reverse complement strand
TATGTTCATGCAATTGGATTTACGTGGATATCAAATAATATTAATTATCCAATATTTTCGGGGTAAATAATAAATAAAAATATACAATTAATATTTAAATACGGATCCGGGTTTCATTACCCGGACCCGGACCCGGACCCGTTTCCTGGACTCGGACCCGGATCCGACGGGTCCATAAAATCGAGATCCGGACCCTAAAAAACGGATCCGGATCCACGGATCCGAACCGGGTCCGGGATCCATTGCCATCCCTAGTTATAAGATGACACGTGTCATTGAAGGAGGCTGACAAGTACATTTTTACCAAGTTTAGGAGGCTCTTAGAGACTTTTCAAAGTTGAGAACAATAATTAGTAAAAATTTTCAAGTTTGGTTGCTAAGTATGTATAAAACCCTTCCTACTTTACCATTTCATCATCATCTCTAAAGACAATTACTACCATCCGTTATAATCAAATATCTATTAAAACACCAAACTAGAATCACAAATCTCAATTGTAAAAACTAATCATAAAAAAGCTTGAATGTATGAAATAAAAAGTGCTCAAATCTTCGTTTTAGTAACACAAGTACTTTTAATGATCTTAAAAAATAAAAGTACCAAAGAAGAATGAAACGGTTCACCAAAAGAGACCTGATTATGATGGTGTTCATTTCGTAAGTAAAAAGAAGGGAAAGGTGCGAGGTTGAGCTCCAATATTGATTTCGATCAACGATTCAATTATTTTAGCAATGCAAACTCAAATGTAAACCAATTCCACCATTAAATTTATCATCCATGTTTGTTGAAGAAACAAAACCCAATAGATAAAAAAAAATAAAAGCTAGAAATGTGAAAAACAAACAAACTTTCACTCCCCAAACAAAATCGTTCATATGCCTATGCAATTTCAGTTTCAAGGATAAAAGGAAAGGCATTGAAAAAATTGATTCCAAAGATTTATAATATTCAGATCTCCATGCCTACACATTTCGGCACCGCCATTGAAAACATTTGCCCGGAGCTAGAACTCAAAGTCTATCAACTCTAAACTCAAACAAAGTGGAACAGATTCATCTTCTTTGATTTTGAACGAGAGATAAAGGTTTATAAGTACCCTTTTACAGTCCTTGGATTTTCCTACCCGGGAGCCATTGACAGCAATCATGAGATCGAAGCTGGTGATAGTTGTCTTCCGAGATGGCTAGGTATAATAGTAAGATGAAATAATTTATAATATAAATTAAAAAAGGTGACCGGTTTATTGTAGTGTTTTAAAAGACGCTAATCGAGCGACTAGAGTTTCTGGGGACCTAAGCTGTACGGGGATTAATATTTTTTAATGAATTAAAATAATAAATTTAAGTAACATATAAATTTTTATATATTAAAATTAAAATTCATGTAACAACACTTTTTCATAGCTTTAGCAATGTTTTCTAGGTTTTTGTAACACTTTTGTATGCATTGACAATACTTTGCGCTTTGACTGCCTTATTTCGCACGATTATATAAAATGTGTTTCCCAAAACCCTGCCTAGGCGGCCGCTTTTTAAAACACTGGTTTATTGTATGGTCAAAGGTTATTTTAACAATTATTTTAATAAGATGCTAAGTTGGAACACCTTTATATGTGATTTTGAAGTTTATGCACCATTATGTTAATAAGCATAAAGTTCATATACCATCAATGATTTTAATCCAAAAATTCTAGACATATTTGTCTGACAAACTGATTTGGGCTTCATTAAGCTTTTTATTACAAATATAACCCCAGCTCAATTTGATCCCGAACTTTAGATTGGGTCCGGCCTAGACCAGACTTAGTAGAAGATGGCTTGACTAATCTGATTGTCTTATTTGATTTAAATTTGTTCAATTTTGAATTGTTTAATTGTCTCCTACCTAAGAGCATTCAAGTGTTGCCATAAAACCCTTGCGATTGTTATGAGAACTTTTGATTGCATATTTTTCCTTTTTTCTCATTGTTCTTATCATACATTTTGTTCCTCGTTTAATATTACCATCCTTTTTATTACCATCCTTTTTCGGTTGTAATTTACTCCATTTCCCCTTATCAAATTTGGTGACATTTGAATTTAATTTATTAAATGTCTTAATCTTTGACCACTTTTTATATGCACTAGTATGCCTCTGTAATTGTTGCTTTTGGGCTCAAAATGGAAAAAATTATGTTTTGTTATTGTACCATTTTTTAGCTATTTATAACAGCTTATACTAGTAATTATCAAGGTCCAAGTTGCTGAAAGTGGAGCAAGGAAGAAAAAAATGTCATTAGAACTATGTCATAAGTGTATTTTAGGTAACATTTTGCCTAACAAAATAACAAAAATATATCAAAAACATCATATATCAAATGTTATAAACCGAATCGAATACATTTGTGTATTGTACTCAAGGACTGCATGGACATATAGACACAATTTAGAAGTTTAAATATTTATGTCCTAGTTGTTAATACTTAATAGTAGTTAGTTCACAACTCAGCAAGTATTGGATTTTCTTATCAAGTATCATTGTTTACTTGAATATTTGGTAACTTAGGATAACTTTTAGTTCAACTTTCTTTTTATTCTTTATAATTGAAACAATTTCCCTTCAATCCAAATTATGAATTCAGTAAGGATAGTGAAATGAGTGATGAATAAGAAAGAATTGTTAAAGGCCCCAGTGGAAACATGGATATTGATTTCAAAAAAGAATATAGAATATGCGATTGAGTGTATAAAAGTTAGTGTTATGTGATCCAATGTATAAAAGTTTAGTCTTATTTAGAGTAAATAATTCATTAATCTCTCAATTTTTACTCATTAAACTACATTATTACTTTATTTTATATAAAATGGTATGTATACTAATACAAATGTTTATCTCTTCTTAAAAAAGAAAGAAAAAACAAAGTGTACGAAGAGAACTCCGTGTTACAACAGATGACCTTAAAAAAGAGAAATACAATGGAAGTCCAAAAATTCTTCAAGATGGTGCTGGTAAAGATGGTATTCAATCTTCCAAGGTTTGTATAATTATTGTTTAAATGTATCATGTTTTGTATTATTCAATAGTTCACTAGGATATGTATATACTAAAATTCAATTTTTTAGGTTTACCTCGAAAGTCGATGCTATATTTGCAAGTTTGCAGAATTTGTGTCGACCTTTGTTGGAGAAAAGGTTGAAGTTGTGAAACAACTTGGATTAGATGGTTTTCTTTAAAAACAAAGCCAAAATTTGAAAAACGAATTGATTGCAAATCTTGCACATAAATTTGATGTAGAACTATGTGAACTTTATGTTCATGGTGGGAGGTTAAAGTTCACGGAATAGGATGTTAAAAAAACTTCACATTTGTCTTCAAAAGGTGATGATGTTAAAAATTTCTTAGGCTAATCTAATGTTAATATCTTGGAGAAAGTCAAATTCCTCAAAACATGGTTAGTGTCTCTAAGTTGTATGTTGAATTACAAAAATTTACCTAGTGGAATGGAATTTCAAGCTAAGTTTTTACTCTATACACTTGGTACTATTATTGCACCATCTTCGAGTACATATATTAGTAATAAATATGTTGGTCTCTCGAATGATATGTCAAAAATTTGAACAATGAATTGTGCAAAGTACACTTTGTAATACTTTCAACAAGGAATTTTGAATTTTAAAGGTTGTACAAGTGGTACAAGGAGGACGATCAATGGTTGTATCTTTATTCTGCAAATACAATTTAACTTGTCATTTTTATGCTATCCACGTACGTAATAGTCAGTACTAAGTTTTTAATTTCTATGGATATTTAATTTGGAGCATGCATCTGTTAGCTATCCATTTTTATCCATTATCAATACTAAGAGACCATCAATACAATTTTGGGATTCTAATGATTTTCAGAAAGTTTACACTAAGATTTTAAGTTTAGGAGGTACTAATAGTGAAAATGTATTAAGAATATTAATAATATTTATTTTGTGTAATGTGAAATATGTGTGTGATAAAAAAATTCTTATTCGTTATATTATAATATTTTGTAGGTTAAGCTGTTATTTCCAAATGATATGGAACCATTGAAAATAAAAGTTATTAGTGGCGTTAATAATCGTCAATTCTATTTTTCATATTATAATTCAATATAGATATAGGATAAATTATGGATTTAAATTATTATGTAATGAGATACAAGAGCTTAGAAAGGAAATGTTTGAGGCAAAGAAAGATATGAAAGTTCAATTAGAGAGTTACAATCTTGATAATTTGAGCACCAAATTGGTTACTTGAATAATCCATATGATCTTCAGAACTTGAAGAATGAATTTAATGCTTTCAGACATGAAATGAGAGAGTTCAAAAGTAGTATGCTTTTGAAATTGGATCAAAATAGCAACATTCAAAAGGAAGATTTGGACAAGTTAAGAAGAAAACTCCAAACAAGGCTAGTAAAAAACTAGTATCTAGAACCCGCAATCGAAATCAATGTGTCCGCAAGTAGGCGGAATCAACAAGTATGTATATACTTTTAGATTGAATCTGATTCTTCTTCTTTACCGCTTATATTTGATATTATAAAATATCTTCTACGATTAATTTTGACTATATTTTTAAAATTTTAGAAATTATAGAATATTCATCCTCAAATACATAGTTAAAAATCTGCAGTGAATGTTACACGAAAGCTTTCTGAATGTGTTAGATCCAACACACTTTAGCTCTGAAAAAGTTCAAGAGGTACTTCCTCATTCTATTCGTGGTGGAAAGAAAAGGTCAAAGAGAACATCAGTGGTAAGTAAATATAGACATTTTATTATGTTTGCTGAAGATATATATTTTGTTTAAAATTGCAACTATGTAATTTTAATCATTTGTGAAGATTCTATAGAAGATAGCTCATCTTTTAAGGGTACACGACCAGATGATTTAGAAGATCCTATAAATTGAAATGTGTTATGATAAAAGATACTTCTGAACAAGTTCAAGAGGTACTTCCTCATTTTAGCCGTGGTGGAAACAAAAAGACAAAGAGAACATCAGTGATAAGTGATTATAAATAGGCCAAATGCATCAAGACCCCCCTGAAGTTGGATCAGAAAACCTGATTCCACCCTCAACTTTCAAAAGGACCATTTACCCCCCTCAACTTGGCAAAAATGACAAGTTACCCCCCTTAACTTGGAAAAATGCACAAGTTTGCCCCTTCAAAGCCACATGTCAACTTCTGGTTAAAGAGAGAAAAATTAGAAAAATGACATCTTTGTAAAGTCAAACCAACCAGATTCTGACACGTGGCATTGAGGGGGGTTAACTAGTGCATTTTTACCAAGTTAAGGGGGGTAACTGGTCCTTTTTGCCAAGTTGAGAGGGTTAACTATCCTTTTAAAAGTTGAGGGTGGCATCGAGTTTTCTGAGTCAACTTCAGGGGGCTCTTGATGTATTAGGCCTTATAAATATTTTATTATGTTTTCTAAAGCTATACATTTTGTTTAAAATTGTTACTAAATATGGAATTTTAATGATTTGTGAAGATATCTCATTTACTTAGTGTATGAGACCAAATGATTTAGAAGATCCTATGAATGATATATGTGCTCTAAATTTTTTAGAAACAAAGAAAACATGAGTAAGTTATTATTGTTTTACGTGTATTTCATGTGTTATGCTTTTTTACATTTGACTTCCATATGCCTAAAAGCTTCTATGTATTATTCAGTTGTGATTACCCATGTATGTATGACAAAATTTTTGCTCGTATGGATAACCTATTAGCCTTGTAGCCAAGACAATGGATCCCAACTCTGAAAATATATATACATATATATTTTTTGTATGTCTCATGTAATGGTTCTAAATAAATACAAATCTTCTTTCTTATATGATGAAGCTTGTAGATGTGATGGCAAATGTACTAACGCTTGAAGAGAAAAAAAGAGAGGTTGGACCAGATGGTATATGCCTATAGTTTTTCAGGTATGTTACATTAAAATGTCATCCCTTTTAACAAATGTGATATTGTATTCCTTTTCATGTTTAATGTTCACCTCTTTTATTCAGCAACTAGTTTTAGCTGAATGTCAACCTCCAATGTCTACGTTGTTAAAAGTTTTCAGGGATGATGAGAAATTTATGACACGTCTAGGAAGTGTTTGAGCAAATCCATCTTAAATTACTTTGTACTTTCAATATCATTTTGCATTAAATTATTTTATACAAATTTGAAATATAGTAATTTATGTTTTTCAATATTAGATATATGTCCCATAAATGACAACAACATTCATTGGTAATTATTGGTTATTGACCTGAAAGAGAATAAGGGAATGCTATATGACACCCTTCGACTTAAAGACATGTCAACAAGGAAGAGAGCAGCTAAAAAATTGGTATTGTATTATTGATATTTTTATCTTTGAAATTTATTAATGTCCAAAAGTTTTCAACTTTATATTATGTATAAAGAAACACTTATTGATTGCGATAATTCAGTAACAGTTGGAATTTCTAAATCGCATGTTTTCTCTTCCAGAATTTCAAGCAACTGAATACAATGAAACCTCACTTCTTATTGACTACCCCATAGTGAATTTAAATACTTTTCAACAACTGAATTGCTAAGTTTTATTATATTCTCTAATGTTATAGGAATACTTTGTGTTCTTATTTTTTTAGATGTATCTTATGTATTTTTTAATTTATCTTCAAAGTCATAATTGTGGAGTATACATACTAGAATATATGTGACATGCTTCACTAGAGGCTCGTTTTGTGGTAAATATCTTATGTTTCTTGATTCAATTTTAAAAGTTTCTTCTAGATGTTTCTCTAAAACAATCAAATGTGTTGTTTTAACTTTTGTAGCAATTTTGTTTTTTATGAGAAAGATAAAGTATCTAACAAAATGTGTCACGAAATTTTTGCTTTTTTATAACTTAATGAAGCAAATAAGGAACGAATAAAGTTTCTATCTAGTGCATTCAACTGCAGTTTAACATCAAAATTTTATCGAATAACTTATTAATATAGTAAGTATTTAGCTTGCCACTAAAGTTTTCCCTTTCTATAAAAAAATAAAAACAATAATGTAAACAAAAAGTGTTGAAAAGTAGTCAAGCAAAGAACGTTGAAAAGTATTCTTTTTTTACAATCTTATCTCAAATGAGTCAAATTTTACATTTGTGAAGGATTCATTAGTTTTTGCAAATATTATAGATGTCATTTAGACTTTTATTCCTGCTGATTTCTTCCTTCAGCAGACAGTAGCCAGACTTTTTAGATGCTTCACAAAGTCATAAATAGCATAAACTACAGGAGATTCAAAAACCGACTTACAATTCCCATTCAAATTTAGTACCAAATGGTAAAAAAATCTCTATGCCTTTATTTCAATCACCCATTAATGAATATATACCTTAGTAGAAACAAAAGCATGAAAAAACCATGCCAATTTTGAAAAAAAAAAGTTTATTATTCCCTAACTCAACACAACATTTGTTTCTTGCAATGTCTGTCTCCAAGCTTAATCACAATAAAACAAATACTTTGGGATGGAAAAAATGGTAGCACGATCATCAAAATGAAAATCAATAGTTTCACACTTGCATCACATTCTGATTAGATGGAATCATCTTTTTGACCTATTTATTAAGAAAAACTAAATTGTTATTGATAATGATTATTACAAAGTTCAAAAAATACTAAATTAGAAATACTTGTAAACAAATCCTATGTTGAATGCATGTTTAAATTGATGAATTGGGTGGTATCATTGGTTGATTCTAATCACCACTTTCATCATTACTTGCAACAAATGTATGATCAACAATGGTTCGTAAAAGGCAAGTTGTTTTGTATGTCCTATTGTTGGTCCTAAACTGCTTAAATAACCAGCAGAGGGGGGAGGATGAATGCAGTTCTTGGTTACTTTTTAGATTTTATAGAAATTATTTTACCAAGATAAGTTTTTAGATGTGTGCTTCGTGCTGAGCTGGGTTTAAAAACTATAAATTGCTCAGCTTTGCTGACACAATTTATCTTCAATCACTTGTAGGGTACTCTACTTAACTTCGGATTGATTTTTCAAGAAAAACTGATAATAGAAGGAATGATGAATGAGAAACGCTATAAAAGCATAAGGTTAGAACTTCAACACCTGAGATTTTATCCTAGTTCGGTCCCTAGCCTACCTTCAGTCCCCGGATTCCTTTCCGAAATTTAATCCACTAGTGATTTCATTCCTTTCTTAGACGAAGTAGCCTCTACATCAGGTAGACGTAATTACAGAAAGTACCTTTCTTTTTAACTACCTTTCAATCCACAGTTTGGGTACCCTTCCCAAACTGTCACTCAGATTTCTAAAAGAAATGTGAACAGAGGAATTCAACTTATAAAATGTTGAATCTTTTACAATGTTAAATCTAAATTGATTTTCTCTCTATTACAAACAGATACGAAATTTGATTGTTTGCTGATTGCTTGATTAAGAATTTCTTAAAGTTGGGAGTAATTGAACAGGGTTTCAGCTCTTATAGAAATTCGAGGTGATTCAACAAGTTTGAACACCTACTGTAGTCTTCTATTTATAGTTGAGGGATTTGGAATTAGCCATTGCAAGCTTCTCATCTTGACAGCCCTTCAATATCTCTTCTCTTAAAATCTTTCAAATTTTCTCATTGGAGATAAATTCCAGGACATTTAGAGACACGGATTTCGAACGTTGAAGTGTGAGATTAATCCGTTAATCCAAAGCATCGAAAACTCTTTTTTCTATAAGCAATCTATTCTGATAGAGAGGCGCGCGAGATACAACATAGAATTCTACCATTCGTTGATTTTTTGACATTGTAGAGGTGTGTGGAGACACTGAGAAACGGCGTGATAAGTGTATAATTACACTTATTATCATGATATTTTCAATTATAAAATGATATGGTTTAGAGTCATTTTATACTTCATATAAAAGATTTCATGTGGTATGTAATTATTTTTTATGCAAGTGCATAAACTAGGTGAATCTTGGGAGTAAAATGATCAAGATGGAATTCTATGTAAAAAGAGTGAAAAAGGTGCAAAAAGATGCATGAAACATAAGGAAATGGCTCAGGATCGAAGCTGTCAAAGATCGGCAAAGTTACAAAGAAGAAACATGAAGAAAAACACATTTCACAATCGTGACACCCATTCGCGGTAGCGACTTGTTATTCTTCGCAAGAAGAAAGTTTCCAACCAATAGTCACTATCGTGACACATATATCGCGCTCTCAACTTGTGATGGTTATTGGTCAACTCTTCTCAATTACCAACTGCCGGATAAGAACTAGTAACCGCCATCAACCGTCAACCGAAAAGACACCTTTTAGAAGTGATCCAATCACGAAAAGGTGAATTTCCATTGTGGATAAGGATGAGTCTTTGCATCCAATCATATTGAAGTGATGTAACCCTTCGCCAATGGACACGACTCTTCGTTTGGATAGACGCAACCCTTTGTACTCTATAAATAGGGTTCAAAACCCAACCATTTTCATGCATGGTGTGTGGCATATGGTAGAGTGAAAATATAGAGAGCATATATATGATACACATTAGAGAGTGAAAATTGTATAGATTTCGCTAGTTCAAAGTGTTAGTGAGAAAAATGTATAAGTGATTCAATTCTTATTTCGTTCACTAGATTTCTCCACAAATTCGAGCGATTGTTGTATGAGTATAATTGCAAAGCACTTATCAATAAAATTTTTCGTTCTTCAACATTCATTTGTTCGATATTCACAAAGAATAGCATCCTAGCGGAGGTTCTGTACGAGTCGAGACCGAATTCAAAGTAGACACAGGAATTGCGGGAATTGATGACTCCCATTAAAGAGTGGATATAATCTGATCAACTTTAGCTTTCACTTGCATACCTTACAACTTTACTTTGTATTCTGCTTATACTTTCTATTTCAAAATTTATGATATGTCTATGTGTCATAACGAGTATTTCGTCCTGTGTCATTTATATTAACCAAGTTATATGCTTTCAAGTTAACTTTAAGAGTGATTTCGGGGTTAACAAGATTGTGTATAATCACTGGATCTGTGATTATAACGCTGTTTAGTGAGCCAACATTTTTGGAGTGGTAACTTGCTAAATATGGCTATGTGAGAGCGACCCGTAATAAGCATAGTATTATTGTTATCCAGGTTTTTATAAGTTTCATAATTCGTTTACCCTAGATTTAGAAAAGTTATTTCATGTGTTGCTCTGCGTTGAATTATTGAATATTTGGGCGTCTAGAACCATATTTGTTGAAGTTATCTAGTGTATGAGATCTTCTTGATGATTTTGTATGTTTTTCTCTACTATACTTGTTCTTATGGAATATCTATATAGTTACATCTTCTATAATTTGTTCATGTATCTACCTATTAATCAATCTATCATCAAAACCCTACAAATTATCCTATTTCGTTTGTTCCGTAACTCTAGTTGGTCCTTAGAATCGAATTCCTTCCCTGTGGGATCGATATCTTTTAAAACAACATCGTAACTGTATACTTCCAGTGGTCATCATTTTTCTATTTGATAATCGGTACTGATAACACCTGTTCATATTTAGAACTTTTATTTTATCAGTAGGAAAGCGGGGAACAAGGTTTGAGCACCGTTACCGATAAATAGCATTTCGGAACGAGTATAGTCAGAAAACTTGCGAACAAGTTTTTGGTGCCGTTGCCGGGGAAGGTAAGTGCGTTTTAGAAGATATAAAATTAGGAGATTACGGTAAATTTTCCAATTTTATACCTATTTGTTTTTGTTTTCCTAAACTGTACAATTTGTCTATCTTAACTTAGATGTGAAAAAAATATATGAAATAATAACTTAGATGTGAAAAAGAATATGAAATAATCATCTTGGAGGTGATACGTCATATTAATGCATCTGAATTCTCGATAAATAGAAGATTTTCTTCTATTTTTCCTATTCGTGTTCGCGAATCCAATTCACGCTCGTGAATCCCTTAACAAAACTTTCTATTTGTCGAATTCTGAAATTCATGATCACGACAATTAATCACGATCACGACTTGTGCGAAAATTGCAGTAGTTTAGCAGTTATTCGACGGTTATTCCTCAAACCTCTATAAAATTGATGTGCGAGTGTTCATCAATTTCTCACTTCTGCAATCTGAATTTCTTAACCTTTCCAATCTCAATTCAATTCCAAATCTGAAACTACCTCATTTCTTTCAAAAAAAATTTCAAAATGGTTTTGGCAAAAAATCCAACCTAGTTCCTCCATCAAATTTACAAGAATGGAACGAAGCACCATTCCCGATCAATTCACGTGAAGAAGGAGATCATTTTGAGACTATAAAAAATGCTGAACACAAAAGTTCCTACACCATTCATAGGAACAGTTTCATCAACCTTGGAGTTTATGACAGGGTAATGTATTATCTGAGAATTCTTAACTTTGTCATTTACTCAAATATGTCTCTAGGGAATAGTGTAGACAACTATATGGAGATGTTGGTCACATTGGTGTGGAAGAATGATAAGAAAGACTGCCTAGTCTATCATCATCATAGAAAAGAATACAAGTTGACAAGGAAAGCTCTGGATAAATATATGGGATTTCCAAGGGATTGGAACAACAATATGCTTCCTAGATGAGATCCTTTACCAACATGGAATCGCCTGACTGGCCAAACAGAGTTCAAACTAGAATCTGCCTATAGCCGGTGGATTCAGGACCCTTGTTTGCTCGCATTGCACTTTTATTTAGGTGGTGCAATTTTTGGCAAGTCGACTTTCGATCTTGTCATTTTTGAAAAATTGTTTATGATGGAAGCAATTTGGAATAACACACTTGTTGATGTTTCGGGGATAATGATAGAGACACTTATGTCTGTCGCACAAAATCCCAGAATGATAGAATACGGGTATCGAATGATGGCAAATCTGTTAGGACAGATTGGGAGAATGCCCTATTCAACTAAAGTCTTTACTGATGAAGACGAGATTCCAGAATTAACCATGAAAGTTTTCTTCGAGTATGTATTTCTGATCAGATGCATTGGAGAAGATAGAATAACCTATGATTGTAAATCATGGGAGGAGAGAGTGGAGGCCGATAGACAAAGAGAAAGGGAAATTGCGAGGGAGGAAGAACGAAAAGCAACCAACCTTCGGGGAAGGTTGAATGAACTTATGGAGGTGCAAATTTCAATTCTTAGGAAAATCGACGATATTCATACGCTGATGTTTGATGTCGAGCGAGATCTACGAGAATCTTATTATAAGATTGACTAGTTGTCAGAATCTTATAATAAGCTCTTTAATTATTCACTTTTCACTTAGATTAGGTTTTTGTACAGTTTGTTGTTTATTTGTTGTTTGTTTTCTTATTCGTTTGTTTAATTGTTTGTTTGTTGATATATGTTGGATATGAATATAGTAAATATTTATTATTTATTATTTATATTTAACATGTTTATCTTTTAAGTTTTTTTAGGACTAAGTCTAAAAATTGAAGAACTATAAGGATTAAAGAAGTTTGCGACCGCGACTCTAGATCGCGCTCCTGAAATTATGCAGTAAAAACTTCTATTCTTGATGTGAAGAAAGTCACGATCATGACAAGCCTTCGCGTCATGACACGGGAAGAATATAACCATTACAGATCGTGATTAAACATGCGACAGATGGCTGAAACTACCATTAACGGCTAGTTTGAAGGAAAAATGGTTGTATTGACTATTTTAGCCAATCAATGACCTATTAGAATTCTATGTAACGGTCTACATTGAATCCATAGCCACCACAATCTTCTACAAAGGTTACTAAAGTTCTAATTCTTTCATCTTTATTCTTTTACATTCTAAACCCTTTTCAAAACTCTACTTCAAACAAAATCATGCCTCGTGTTAAGGTAGTCATGAATAGAAGAGAAATCCCAAACTATCAACAAGAATACGGTTGTCCTTTTCCGATTCATTCACTTGAGGAGGGGAAAAGATTCCAAGTTTTGAACAAATTGGAAATCAACGTTATGATTTTTCTTGATTTGTTTTTCTTGGAGACGTTATGCCTCCATGAGTAAATGGGGATGCATCTTGATGATCTTGGTTTAAGCACGTTTGTGGGGATACGATTTCCTCAAAATTGTGATTAGATTTTAGAATGTCTAGTGACATTCAATTTTGAGGATAAGAAGAAATGGGTGATTCAATTTCGTAACCAAGGTAGGCACTATACCATCACAAGAGAGGTGATGAGTACTTGGTTCGGGTTTGAAATTGAAAATTCATCGAGTATGATAGATTCTTTTCAAGCAAATCGAGTTAGGGCATATTTAACGGGTAAGAGAGTTTTTTATCCAAAAAATTCTCCAAATAAACTTATTAAGGATGAGTGTATTCTTCTACTCCACAAATACCTTTCCACTTTGGTATTTTATCAAGTAGAGAACACCAAACTCCAAAAGAGAGATTTGTTTGTTCTTTCTTGCGTAATGAATAAGCAAAAAGCGGAATTCGTGGATATAATTTGGGACATGATGAAGAAGAATTCAACAAGCATGAAGAACAAGATTGGGGTGACCGAAATTAGCACCGCCATCATATTGGGTGCGTGAATCGAACTCCCCTACGTTCAAAAACTGAGTGAGTACTTTCGATATATGGATCGAAGTTACTTGAAGAATACCGAACTCCTTAAAAAAATGATGGTGTCTATTCTTTCTACTCCTACTCTAACCTCACCTAGAAACTAATTTTGACTCATGAAGATTCTCCATTGGCCCATCTGATCCAACTACTAGATGTGATCCTGGCAAGGCTCCGATGATTAAAGAAGAAGATGAAGATGAAGAAGACGAAGCTCCAAAAGATTGGAAGGCGAGTATGCAGCAAAAGTTGGATAATTGCCAAGCGGAACTTGGGGTAATGAAAAAAGACATGAAGATTCTAAAGAAGTGTAATAAATCGATGCATCGAAAATTACTATTTTTCTTTAGAAAACAAAATTATCAATTTACTCCTAGTCCCCAAGATTCTCCTTCTCAATAAAATGAGCTTACTCTTTTCTTTACTTTTCTTTTTCAAATTTTTAGACTAGTTGTTTGTTTTTAGTTTTTAGATTTTCATTTTTAAAGTCTCTCACAATGAGAACATTTTGTTCTTTAGTGTGGGGGGTTATTTGTGAAAAACCCCAAAAATCCAAAAAAAAATCAAACAAATTAAAAAAATTGAAGAATATGAAAATTTTCTTGATTTTGTATTATTTATACATTATCCATACCTTTACTGTACTAACATATGTTCCAAGCTTATTGTGAGTATTAGGTATTACAAGTTTGATGTTAGTGCAAATTTTGAACAAAATTTTTATTTCACGTTTGAGTGCACGTTGAAAGTTCGAGCGCTTCACAGCACAACATTTAGCATTTGGCAAGGATGAGTGGTGAGTAACATTCAAAGCAACATTCCAAGTAAGTTTCGATATATATTTCAATGCAATATGAATTAGTATAAGTTATATAGTTTTAGTTTAAAGCTACTGATAAGTTAGTGTTGGACCCAGTAAGGGTGTAAAGTAGGTCAAAGGGGGGGGTGAATGACTCTTTTTTGAGTTCACGCTTAACTTCAGAAAGATGTTTCTGAAGTTGCTTCTGAGTAAGCTTATGTTACTCAGAATCCCCTTTTATGTTTTATGTGTTTTTAATGCGGAATAAAATAACACAAATACGAATGAGCTGAGTAAGGAAATGTAAACAACGACTTTTATCCTGGTTCATCCTCTGCCTAATCCAGTCCTTGGAAACTCCAGTCCAAGATTTAATCCACTATTAACTCTTCTTCTGGTGAAGAGTAAATCTTTTACAACTCCTTGATTGAAGTACCCTTCAATAATCTTTGCTGAGCTATACCAATACAGAAGTTCCGTCCTTCTATATCTGAGGCTCTGAGCTTCGTCTCTAATAAGTACCTTTCTTACTAAAACTTCACTCCTTTACACTATCTTACCCTCAGCTTACTGTAAGTTACAATAGTTTTACAAAAATGATTTTTGTGAACTTCTGAACTTTGTTCCAATCAGTTCAATTACAAGCAGATGGGATTTGAATATTTGCTATGAAAAGGTTGTAAGCAGATTGAGATTTGTTTTCGCTTTAGTACTTGTGTTAAGATTCGGCAACCTTCTCAGATGTGGGAAAACTTCTTTTTATAGAGGGAGAGAATTTTTCCGTTGAAATAAGGATTGCTGCTAGAAATACTGCCGTTGTCTCTCAGTCTTGTTTCCGTTAATAATTCATTAGAGAGCTCGTCCAGGTCTGATTTGCACCATGTTGTATTTGGTTGATTTTACGGGTTCACTTTGTACTTGCAGATATGTTTCAGCATAGCAGGTGAGATTTGCTCCTGAAATTGCAGCAAATTTTATTTTGTAGCAGACGTAAGCCCAAGGCGCGTGGCGGCATTAAATGCTAAGTTAGTTATTTTGACTTTTTGGCGTCGAAATATTGAGTTGACCTTTGGTAATACTCAGAGGGGCCTTTTCACGGTCTGAGTGATGAGTGATTCTTCTGAGACATATCTTCAAGTTCTTCTGATTAATCCTTGTGCTTCTGAGATGACGATCTTCTGAACTCAGAACTTACTAAACAATATATTCTTCAGAATCCAACAATCTCCCTCATTTTGTTGGTTCTGAGTGAAGTCAAGAATCTTATGCATATATTCTTATTAATGATTTACAAGGAAATCAGTACAATGAAGAGTTGTACTTTGGAACAGAAGTAAAAATATTTTCATTGATAGAGTTTTGTTTACAGAGTTTTTACAACAGATGAAACAATTACAAAGGTTTTTCTTTAAGAGATACAAAATCATCTTGATGATTCTTCTTTGGCTGATCTATCTCCATGGCGCTGCTTGAGGGTTGGCTGGAAGTCATCCATCTTTCCCAGATCTCCTTGAAGCTGTGCTTGTCCTTCTCCCTCCACTCAGCACCAACAAGTTGAGCAACTATCTTCTGCTCATCAAGCGGAAAGTTCTGAATGACTTCTTGAATTGCCTTTGCATTTGCTTGTAGAGGAGGGACAATCTGCTGAATAAACCATGCAGCCTTGCTAGGAACAGAGGGAAAGATGCTTTCAAGGATTACTTAGAGAGCCTTCTGATTCCGTATCCACTGAGTGTCTAGGCCCTTCGCCAGATGCTGCAGGAACAGAACAATCTGACTATCATGTGAGCAGCAGGAGTGGAGAGATAGCCCATTAAGCTGACTACTAAGCCTATCAATGCTCTTTTGAAGAGCCTCTGAAGCACTTGCATTCCTTGCCACCACTATGTCTCTAGCTTCATTTGTGGTTTTGGTAAGGGAAGCAGCATACTTCTCAATATGTTCCTCCATGTCATCCACAGCCTCATTCTTCTGGGCAAAGGTAGTCTCAGTGATCCACTTGTGAGCCTCTTCAACAGCTTTGAAGATCTCAGACTTTAACTCCCTCTTTGAATCCGCAATAGCTTTAAGAGTGTCAGCCTTAGAATTATTTATCACCTCAGCAAGACTATTTTGGATCTGCTCTTGCTGCCATAAACAGAAAGCGTTCTAAGTCCTGAGTGCTTGCACTTCACTCTTCAGCCCCATGGAGTATTCAATTGTTGTGCGCTCAATGGCAATCCCCAAAGTAGAGATGACATCTCCTATCTACTTCAGAATGATCTCCTTCACCCCATCCACTTCTTTGTGGATTAATATCAGTCCCTTCTCACCATCATCTATTATCTTGTTCAACTTTTGGAGAGCTTTAAGAATATCAACATAGTTGCTGAGCCTTGTCTTCATGAGAGGTTGTAAATGCTTGATTAGCTCAGATCATATTTGACTTAGCAAAGGGATCTTATCAGCCCTTTCCATGATGATTTGCGCCTGTTCTGAGATGAGTGCCACACTCTGGGTAAGTTGACGGTTGAAGGAGCAAGCTGCAAATCCACTACGGAGTTGTTGAGGTAAAGGACCATGGTCAGCAGATCATCTAGAGTCTTTCCCATATGATGAAGAGAGTTGACAAGAACAGATGTGCTAGGATTTCCTCCTTGAGCGATGTCACCAATCATCCATCCTCTGTTGTTGAGAGACTCATCTCCAAAAATCCTTTGCTCCACAGGTCTGGAGATCAGAGAGATGGAGCTATTGGGATCCTCCAGAACCTTTGGCATAGAAGGAAGCTGTTGTTGCTGTTGCTGCTGCTGAGTCTTAGGCTCCTTCACAATCTGAACTTCATCATCTGAATCATCCTCCAGTACAACTTCCTCCCTTGTTTTTTTGTAGCCTTATATTGTGCTTTTCAAAGACAGAGCGGGCCATAGCAATGAACTCATCAGCAGGATCTGATGTTGATGGTTTAGCACTCCATTCAGCTACTACAGTCCTCTGAACTTCTTCCTTCTGAAGAGCTGACAGAAACGGATCTTCCTCCGGAACAATCTCTTTCAATAGAGATGGTTTATCAGACTCTTCCTCCTTCTCTTCATTCTCTCCTCCTTCAACTTCATCCTTTTTCTCCTCAGACTTATCCTCCTTCTCATTATCTTCAGCTTTCTTGGCCTCTTCCTCCTTTGCCTCAATCTCCTTTGATATCTTTTGAGCAATTGATACTGCTACTTCAAGAGGATCTATATTAGCT
>CATIWQ010318971.1:0-11452 GCA_949673415.1 Euphorbia schlechtendalii | reverse complement strand
AGCGAGAGTAGGATGGAGGAAGTAGTGGTGATGTGGAGGAAATGGTGGTAATGGTTGAGGCGGGGTGGAGGAGGTGATGGTAGTAGCAAAAACAGGATAGGGGAAGTGATGGTGGTGATGATGACGAGATGGTGGTGATGGTGAGATGGAGGAGGTGGTGGTGGTGACTGGATGGCAGTGGTGGTGGTGTTGGCAAGAGTGAGGTGGTGGTGATAGTGAAAGTGTTGGTGGTAATGATGGAGGATGTTAAGTGATAGAGTAAGGGAAAATGTTTTTCCATAAAAATGTTTTTCGATCTTATTTATGAAAAAACATTTTCCTTTATTTATACTACAGTTTCATCTTGATTTATATAAGATTTTTTTTTGACTTATTTTTCATGAAAAACAATAATGATAAAATTGAGAAGCGAAATATTTGTTAATAATATAAATTGACAAGAACAAAATTTTTAAAAAAATTAAATTTTAGCATGTGGAGTTTCATTCATGGAAAAAATGGTTTAGGCTAACATGTGCATGTTGATATACGTACCCACATTTGCTTTGATCATCAATTTTAAATAATTACATGGATCGTGTTACGTCATGTTCTCTAGAACTTACAATAAAAAAATAAATTTGATTTAGTTTATTTCAATCTACTTCAATTCTAAATAATTATGAATTTACATGGTTATAAGTTGAAATGAGTTCCTGTAAATAATTTTCTTACTTTGTAGACTATATGGCTATGCTACTAATAAAATTTTTTGATATTGTGGAACAAATTAGTTAGCTAATTTTGAAAATAAGTTAAATTTAATCAATTTATTTGAAATCTTAATCTAAAGGAATTTGGTCGCAATCAAAGCAATAACAAGACTTGCTATCTAAGAAACTCTTTATATGATTTTAGATAAAATATAGTAATCATATGATAAGTATATACTAATCTAATAATGGTTTATTTACGTTTGATATGTAAATAATCACATGAATTTCTGTTATGGACGTACGTTCTTTAAGTAAATTAAACATGCTAACGTACCATTATATAATTATCATTTTAGTAGCTAAGCTACATATATGATATAAATTAAATTTAATAATTAACTATCAATAACACGACAATGACTATATAGTAAAAAGATTAAACTTAAAGTTTACATTTAACAAGTGTAATCATCAACCTTAAGCTGTTGGAAATTTACTGTTCTTTTAATTTTTACTAGTAGAGTTTTTTTCACATGATATCAAATGATAATAAATTAACACAAATAAATATAATTGATGTTGAATATTAATGATATATTCATTATATATACACACACGTATTACTTTGATAAATTTTATTAATTTTCGACTTCAAGTTTGAATTTAGTGGTGTCTAAATTTTATTCATTGTGATTGTACGTCCTTATATCTTTCTGGAAAATTAATAACATATGACCTAGTTTGGTTAATAACAACCAGGCCCGTTCTGCTCCTCAGCATAAGCGAGAGAGATAACCGTCTAGGACCCATATGAATGTAAATTAATTAGGATCCTTTCTAATTATTATATTTATATAATAATAAAAAAAATTATCATAAAATTTCATATATTATAGAAATATTATATTTGGAATTCGATTTTTTCAATATCTTATTATGTGTGATATTAAAAATGAATTAATTGACAATGATTTTAAAATTTTTACTTATAAAATGGATTTCAATTTTTTTATGTCATTCATGGATCTCTAACAAGTTAGGAACGATCAAGTAACAACTAAAAATTTTAAATATATAATATTACTTTTTTTATAATAATATTACGTTTTAATTGTTTGAAATTGATTTTGCATTTTCTTCATGTGACGCCATAGTAGAGTTTAACCTAAAGAATAATAAATAGCATTTAAATGTCATCACCGCTGGTCACATAGAATTTTGATAATTACGAAAAAAATTCTCCATTGAAATTTTTAGCATAGGAAAGAATATTGGTGTAGCATCGTCTTATTGGATGCATAAGGTTATTGATTAATTATTTATTTAATTATAGTTTTTATTATCAAGAAATAATTATATTTGGGTGGAGAATCCTCTCATTATTTTGAATGATATAGTATAATTATTTTTAAGTGTTGATATTATTAATTATAATTAACGAATACAATAATATAATAATATTTGAAAAGTAAAAAATTCATTATTGCCATAAATGTTCTATTTGTATGAGGTCAAACTCAAATAATTATACCCCTTACCTAAAAAACAACTCATTACCTAAACTATTATAAACTCTACGTAGATATTGCTATCCATTTCCTATAAATTATAACAAAATATTTTATTAGGAGTAAATTCAGTAACATGTTAAGCTAATATATTTATTCTGATTACGCTATAGTTTAAAAATGATTTCTGACTGAATAAATATGTGAAGTATCATTTTACAAGCTACATACGGATCAAATAAGGATTAAATCAATTCCACTCTCCTCTTAAAAGTCAAAACGTCACATATGCAATAGCATGCAAACATAATTCATAAACTGATAAATAAAACAAACTTATTAATGTTAAATATACTATAATCCTCCTCATAGGAGAATGAATGAATACAAAAATATTAGGATATGTGATCGATCATCACGGTATCAAATGAGTTTTTTTTAAAAAGAATCAGGATTTGATCCTAAGTCATTCCAACCACTAGTAATGAATGTACAAATTGTATTAAACTCAATTAATGTAGCTTGGTATTTTTTGCATAATAATGATCTCCTTCATTTTTTTAGGTTGCACGGAATAAATATATTTTAACAATATTTTTCTTCTAAATAAGTAACTAATGGTTGGATTAGATACAATTTCCAAAGCGTAAGAAGTGTTTTTAATGATTTTGTTGGTGTATTTACCCTAGATTGAGCTCGGGGTATGTCCAATAGATGGTGCATGGGGTGCGACCATCTAAAGCTCGTACTTGAAAGGGGCCTTTTTGTTTAAATGTTTATTTGGTACAGCGGACATGATAAAAAAAATGTATGAATTAATTAAGGTTATTTTAATAAAAAAATGTCATAGTTTATGAGTCAGGTCCTTTAATTTTAAAAAAGTTGTATTTTAGATTTTTTTATTAAAGCTCATAAGATGTCTATGACCCTTATTAGGGTCAGACTTAGATTGAGCCAAAAATTTTGAAGTCAAACTGACGTGTTTAGTTTAAGCATATCCTTTCAAGTATAGGTAATGTAAAGTACCATCGTCACTCGACTTGTCTCAACTCACGAATAGGTCTACCTAACGCAAACTCACCTATTTGTTGTTTCCGATTACGCTACTACCCAAAAACTGTATATTCACATAATTTTGCAATATTAAAGCAATCAAGGAAGAAGTAGATGAAATATACTTAGAGTTGAAAGTAGACGGGCAATCCTCGAACCTGGTGGGATGGTAATTTTCCGATAAGAATTCTCACGGACGAGGATGAGAAATTTTAATCCCAGAATCCTTAATAGGGATGTGGATAGCATTCTCCAACCCGATAAATTCCCGACCCCAATAAATTTTAATGGAGAAATGCCGAATATTTCCCGAATATTACTAAAAATACAAATTATATTCTAGATTTTATAATAATTATTTGATAATGTTAATTATTATATAAAAATAATTCTATTCATATGTAACATGGACTTATATAAAGAATGTTTATTAACTATTTCAACTTTAGAAATCTAAATCTCTTTTTACAAGTCAAAAATTCAATTTTATTTTATGTTTTATTTTTATTGTTGATTAATGTATTTTCTGATTTAATTTTTGATGTTTTTTATCTTAAATTTCTTATGTTTGCGGTAACTTTATATTTATTTGACATTGAAATTATTGAAACAAAAATGTAGTTTGAAAATTTTCATATTATCGATTTTTTGGAAACTTGAATTTTTTTTGCGTTTATTTATTTATTTTAATGGAGAATTTGTGGAATTCCCGATTAAGTATTGGAAAAATTTTCCAACAATCTTAATTAGAATTGAGATGAAGAATATTTTTTTTTCTAAAATCTTATGCAGAATGTGAAATGCTCTCCATTAAATCCCTATTTCAACCATAAATATACTAGCAGTCATAAATTAAAAATATGGGTATGGTCCATTATTTTATGAAAAAAGAATTAGATTCTTCTACCAAGTTTACGTCTGTTTTGAGTGTAATTTAAGCCTTCCCAATGGCGACAGTGCCACGTGTACATTTTTATATAAAAAAATGTTACATATAGCGTAATGCTTAATAAAAACAAAAGCGTTGGGAATGGCGGCGGCGGGTTCAGGTGGCAGCTGCAAGTGATTGGTCCTCCGTAGAATATTCCGGTGATGGTGGTGGAGAAGTGAAATTTGGGTCCCATATCGGGAACAGAAAAGTTAAAGCGTGGAGACCACTTCAGTGTTTTCACATACTTGATATAACCAAAATGAAATTCATTATTTTTGCGTATTCCTATGTCAATCATATAAATAAAAATATACAGAACAAAACATAACTATTTTTTCAAAAATAATATATTGGCGAATTATGCTATAACCACAGTCTAAAAGGAGAACAAGGCGGGCGTACAGGAGGCATTTAGGCAGGTTTTTTCTGGAATATCATCTCGATTTTATGTAATCGATCGATCAATGATGAAAATGTCGTCAAAATTTAAAAAAGTGTCATAAAAAATCAAAAAAGTGTTGTCAAAGCCTAAAATAGTGTCGTCAAAACCTAATAAAGTGTCGTCTAAGCCCAGAAAAATGATATCACGTGAATTTTAATTTTATTATATAAAAATTTATGTGTTATTTAAATTTATTATTTAATTCATTAATAAATATTAAATATTTTAAAATACTAATCCGCCTAGGTTTCCGGAATCCCTAGCCGCTCGACTAGCGCCTAGCGCCTTTTAAAACAATGGCTATAAGTTCAATAATTAGAAATGGGTGTTGGGAGATACAGCAAATAAACAAGTATAAAAATAGTAGATAGGTGGTCTTCATTGCATTATAAAAAAAATATACCACAAGCCAAATTGATTTTTGTATTATATGAGTTTATCCTTCCTTATATATTCACTCAATTTATTGGGTCTAACATTCTTGAAGCTCAAGGATTATTTATATATCAGAGTAAAAGAAGGTCTAGTAACTAGAAAGATCTTGGGTTTTTGTATTAAAATCCTTGTCGATTGGGCTAGCGAGGAGACGTAGACCCGTCGATAACCTTGGGCCTCGGAGAAATAGATCAAGGATTGTTTGACAAACGACAACTTGTCAGATCGAGTTACATTTGAGGGGAAGAGTTGGAGATGTATAAAGTCCCGTATAGAAAATAACAAATAATAAAAAAAATAGTATATAAGTGTAGATTGGGCATTAATACAAGCCGAATGATTTTGTGTTAAGTGAGTTCAACTCAACTTATGTGCTTACTCAACTTATAGATCCCAAAACTTTCGAGGCTCACGGATTGTTTACAATAAGAATAGTAGAAAAAATTGAATTTTTATGCATATCCTTGTAAGTTTTCTAGGAGGTATTTTCATTAGTTACAAGTTAGTATCTTAAGTACAAAACATTTTTAATTTATAAGATGAGTTTTGTTTGCTTTTTTTTTTTTTATAACTTATGAATGAAAGACATGGTTTCTATAACTTATGTTAGTAGTTACAAGAACTTGAGAGTTGACCTACAGAGAAAACGATACCTCCATTTTATTTTATGTAAACATTTCAACTATTTATTTAGGCTTAATATAACGAGAAGCAAGTTATTTCCAAAACTTGTTGTTTCTTGAACTTTCAAAGTGACTCGTAGGTTGTAACTACCTCAACTTTCAAAAAATGCTCCATTATGTCCTCTGAATGTCGCGTGTCAGATTCTAATTTGAGAGAGAAAATCATAAAAAATATATCTTTGAAAAGTCAAACAAATCAAAAGTTAACACGTGTCGTTCGGAAAGTTATTCCACGCATTTTTTGAAAGATGAGAGAGCTATGAGATCATTTTTTAAATTCACAAGGTAACATATTTTTTAAGATAATTTGATGCACTTAATTATGTCGTTTATTTATATATAAGTTTGGATAATTGAACACACTGTGGATTAAAAAAACATTACTAACGGCATACACCCCTTTTTTGAATTAAAATACATATATGAGAAGATTAAGTGTTCCACTAAAGTAACAAAGATAGATAGGTAAGATAGCGTAGTCAAATTGTTTGCATAATCCATAACAATGGTTATTCCACTGAAACACAAATCTCATCATCAAAATTAATCTAAATTTTGTAACATTTTCTTTTTAAAAAAAAATTTGCGCAAATACGCTTATGTTATTAAATTACAATGGAAAATCCCCATCCCACCCAGATGCGGTTCGAACTTGTGATCTCGAGTTACAAACTCAATCTCTACCACTAGACTAAGACATGAACCACCTAAAATTTGTAACACTAATGTCACATGTAATCAATAAATTGCTTTGTCAACAATCTATAAAGGTTATGTCGGTTTATTTTATATCAAACAATATCACCTTTTCTTTAGAATTTTTATACTTCTAATAAATTAGCCCAAGTTTGATTTAGAAGTTCATCTTCAAAATTTCTTTAAATTTTTAAATTGACTTATACTTGGAGTCTTCAAGTATCCTGAATTCCTAAATAAATTGATCGCCATGATACAAAACCTTAAGTGTTACACCATATATATATATATATATATATATATATATATATATATATATATATATATATATATATATATATAAAATTTTTTCTCTACCTAAGTAAGATATTTGTGGTTACTCGTTACTTTGTCAATTTTAACATCAATTAGGCGGGTCCTATAAATTTTGATCCATTAATAAAATAGATAAAATAATACTCCATAGTGTTTTCTTTTGGTTTTTCATTTTAATTTATCAATGTAATTTTGATCATTTTTGTTTTAATTGACATTGTATTAACTAGGAAAGTTATGAGGTGTTTCTCATAACTTATAACGTAAAACTTATGATTTAAAAAATACTTATAAGAAAATTTCAATTTAAAAGTTAAGTAGTGAAGTGTTTCTCATTCTTTTTTTTAACTTAAAAGTTTCTTTTAAGAAGATAACTGAAAGTAGCTCAGAAGAAGTTAAGAAAAAAAATAAGTTTTGAGAAACATCCCTTAAGAATTATTGAAATTATAAGTTGCTAATTAAAAATTTTGATATAAAGTATTTAGGGTAAATTAATCATTTTAATGGTGTAATTAAATTTTTATTAATTTTGATAAAAAATTCCGGTAGGACGTTTAATAAATCAGAAGGAGTATGTACTTCATTTGTAAGAATAAATAAAGTTACCATTATAAGAAAATAACGTTAAAAATATAAATAAAGTTAAAGTTCATTGTTACCAACCTTAATAGATACACCTCTCAAATTGGGGTGGGAGGTCCCGAGTTCGACACCCAACCTCTTCAAAAATATGTATTCCTCAAAATAAAATAAAAAAGTTCGTTTTTAATTTATCTTGATGATGAACAAATTTTTTTATGTTGTGACTAAACCAAACTAACTTGGACAAACTAAATTCAATTAATTTGGACATAGCCTGGTAATGAATTAAATCTAATGCGATTCCACATTTTTATGAGTTCCTGACATATATCGATTTTTATTACCTATTTTTTCACAATTTCTCTCATCTACACTTGTGTTATTATATGTCAATAAACAAATAGATGACAAAAAAAGAGACACCACAAACATAAAATATCACTCCATTAATTAATTAGAAATAACTAATGACCATTGATGGTAGTTGGTGAAATTTATATATATTGATAAACTAAATCATAAGCTGCTTTGTTATTCCATACTGCTTATACTAATGATACAAATGTTATAGATTAAGCATGGTTTTCTGATTTAGGTTGTTATACACGTTGTGCAAGTTGTATAGAGTTAGTTAGAGATTCCTACTTAGCTGGCATTCCGTTAGAGCCAGCACTAGATTGTTAATTAGCTCTATATGTACTCTCCTTGGATCCCTGTAATCTATTGGCTGAATAATCAATATAGAACTTGCACCTTTACATGATATCAGAGCCAACAATGACGAAAAAGAAGAATAATGTTGCGATCAACAATGGAAATTGTTTCCAATTCAACACGATTACGTAAGAAAATGAAGCAGTTACGAAACAGAATAACATATATATCTCTCATCATCAAAAAAATGTGCATCGTAGATTAGTTGGGAAATTGCTTTACCTTGGATTCCCAAGGCTTAGAATCTCTCGTATCTCACAACAATTAATTCAAGCTATGCAGTCTCCTCAAGATCATCATTTACAGGTTGCAATTCATGTTGCTAAGTACCTTAAAAGCACAATCAATCATGGTTTATATTATCCGGCCAAATCAGATTTCAAGCTCAAGGCCTTTTGTGATGCAGACTGTGTTGCTTGAAAGCAGACAAGAAAGTCTATCACAAAGTTATGTCTTCTTTATGGAGTAGCATTAATTTCTTGGAAAACAAAAAAGTACAACATTGTTAGTAGATCTAATGTTGAGGCTGAGTATTGAAGCATTTGTACATCTACTTGTTAGTTTAAATGGCTTAGCTATTTGCTTTCAAATTTTCAGTTACAAGTTTCTATGCCTATTGATCTTTTATTTTTATGTGACAATGAAGCTGCAATTGCAATAATAAAGAATTTATTTTCCATGATAGATTCAAGCACATTGAAATGGATTGTCATATTGTTCAAAATTTAGTTGCAACTGTTTTCCTCAATGTTTTTGCCTATTTCAATAAAGCAACAACTAGTAGACTTATTCACAAAGAATCTCACTTTCTGTCAAATGCATCATGCTTTGCTTCTCCTCAATTTCGTTCAATTTTGTCACAATGGATTGTGAGGAGGGGATAATAAAATAAGGCACAAATATAAGTTGTGACCACAGTAAAAATGATGACGCATGCATAGAAAATTACTATTGGACAACATGTACAGTTTCACTCTAGTTACCAACCTATCTTTTTAAGCTATGAATCTACTTATGAATATTATGATCATTATATCATATGCCATATTATTATATATCCAAAATTCAATAAAATTAGGGTCGCTTTCAGAATTGGCAAAATCATATTTCAAAGGTATCCAATGTTTAATTAAACCCATGCATTATATTTCTTTTAGCGGGTGCGGGTGGAATTTACACAATATATAATATATTATTATTTTTTATATAAGGTCCCATACAAATTCACATATCTCTCCTTTATAGTATGAGAATATTGACTTAGATGTACTGCCTTTAACCCTAATTTTGCTCTCATGTCCTACTTACAAAAAAATCCCATTAAAGCTTCTTAACTATATAAGTTTTGGATTTAAAATATCGGTGATGTGATGACTATAATAGCCTAGTGCTACTAAATTTTGTTGGAATCTCGCATTATTTAGCTATAAGTATAAAATGCTTCATTTATTGATGAAGCAATCCTAACTTCAATTGGTACCTTCTGGGTTAAATGTGGATTGCTTACTTAGCATCAGAGTCATGTGGACAATGTTATGGCCAACCCCGATGTTGGGGCACTCGGTGATGCACACCATAAGATTTGAGCATGACGAGGGGCGTTGGAATCCTAAATTGTTTGGTTATGAGCTAGCATGTCATTGTTTTGATAAAACAATCATAACATCAATGATTACCTTTTGAGGTTACACGTGAATTGTTAAAAACTGTTCAAAATTTCTTTTAAACCATGAACTTGGTAAAAGTGCACATGTTTGTCACATGAAAGTCACATGTCAACTAAAATCAAATCAACCAAAAGTTGACATGTGACAATCAGAAGAAAACTGGTAAAATTTTACTAAATTTAGATGGCTAGGAGAAACTTTTGAAAATTTCAGGCCAATACATCATTTAGGTCAAATTGCTTATTTATAAATTGTAACTCGTTGTATACATTTCAAATGTGTTGACATGTGTGTATTGTGCACAATGTACAAATCGATTAATTAAGTTTTCTGTCAGATAATTATTTGGAGAGTTGGATAACTAAAATCCTAGCAATTTATACAATGAATTAAACTTCGTTGCATTGTATAACATACATGTTTAACCCCACATTAAACAACTTTTCTCGCAATATTGAGGTAATAAAATTATTGTTACATGATTTTATCTAATGCTTAACTAGATTTTTGAAAATATGTGAGTTCGGACCATGTGAACACTATCGCACTAAAAATACCCATGGAGATTGACATATTTTATGCTTCTAATATTGTATATAAGTTATTCAGTTTACTTCGTAATACTCTTTTGCACAAGCACTACTGGCCTTAAACTTGTATATTTTATTTTTAAATATTTATTGATTTAGCTTCTGCTTTTTCTAAATAAATTATACTTATTATGCTGAACTGAACTAGAATTAATGAATTCAGTGGAATTTATAAATATGTTGAGTTTACTAAAATTAACTGGATTGAAATAAAAAAAGTTTGAAAATACATCATACAATTATTATTATTATTATCATCACTTTTTCAGTATAATTAAATGACAAAAGAACAAATCTCACTTATTTGAGAAAACATGATTGACAATATTCCAAAACAGGTCCAATTTATGGTGCAATTTCATAAAAAAATTGACCAACTTATAAACATATTCATTTGATTGTTGATTTGTCAGTTAACATTACAATTATGTGGTCTGGTTAATTTTAGTTTAAATGTTTATGTATAGTGTGAAAAAGAGCTACCCACAAAGTGATTACATAGGCAAACAAAAAAAAAAGTTAAACCAATGATTTTCAATCACAGCCCTTCATTTTTAGAAAGAAAGGCTTATGATTCTGTCTCCTGGTGACAACACACGCTTAATCATGGCCGTTGAGAATTAAGTCAACTGCTCATCATATAATATGTTTATTTAACCCTTTTTATATTTTTGTGGTTTTTCTCCCCCTTTCAAATTTTTTTATTTTTTGTACAACAAAAGGGGGAGTATTAAATCTAAAGACAGATTTGGTTTGCTCCTTGTGAACAAAAAGTCATTAATTGGGCATGCTTAATTATATAAACAGAATGTATGGCGATCAACTATCTGAGTTAGATAGCCAACAATTAATTATAGTTAAAGAAAAATAAAAATGAGAAAATGGATCATATAATGATTTGTGGTAGTTTAAAATTAAATGAAAGTTATATCGTATCAATTTTAATCATAAGTGGAAATTTTATAAATGGGTTGAAAGCTAGGAATAATTTCAGCCCAAGTTTTGTGTCTTAACTTATTTGACCAATTAAGTTTCATATTTACCTTCTATACGCTCCAAAGTTTCTGTGTTCACCTCCTTTACATTCTACGCTTGTTTTTAAATTTTCTTATCTTATTTCGCCATTATCTCTTAAACTGCT
>CATIWQ010318963.1:0-38684 GCA_949673415.1 Euphorbia schlechtendalii | reverse complement strand
ATTTTTCCTACGAAATAAGTATAGCAAAGAAAACATGCAAGTTCAACAAAGTTATTACGTTCACTAGACTAATTTAACATAATCGATTCTAGACACTCAGATGTTCAATGATTCACCGCAGAGCAACACATGAAATGACTTTTCTAAATCTAGTGCAAATGAATTAAGATAATTATATAAACTTGGACAACAATATTACTATGCTTAGTACGGGTCGCTCTCACATAGCCACATTTAGCAAGTTACCATTCCAAAAATGTTGGCTCACTAAACAGCGTTAAAATCACAGATCCAGTGATTATACACAATCTCGTTAACCCTGAAACTACTCTAAAAGTTAACTCAAAGGCATATAACTTGATTAATATAAAAGACTCAACACGAAATAATCATTATGACACATAAACATATCATAAACTTTGAAATATAAAGTGTAAGTAGAAAGCAAAGCAAAGTTGTAAGGTATGTAAGTGAAAGCTAAAGTTGATCAAACCGTATCCACTCTTTAATGGGAGTTATCAATTCCTGCAATTCCTAGGTCTACTTTGAATTCAGTCTCGACCCGTACAGAACATCCACTAAGATGTTATTCTTTGTGAATATCGAACAAATGAATGTGGAAGAATGAAAACTTTTATTGATAAGTGATTTGCAAGTACACTTATACAACAATCACTCGAATATGTAAGAAATCTAGTTATCGAAACAAGGATATGAATCACTTAAATATTTTCTCGCTAACACTTATGACGTAGCGAAAACTAAATAATTTCACTCTCTAGCTACACACACACACTATATCTCTCACTTTTTCTAATTCCAATGCCACACCATGAACGAAATTTGTAAGGTTTGGAGCCCTATTTATAGAGTTTGAAGGGTTACATCTATCCAAACGAAGAGTTGTGTCCATTGGTGAAAGATTGCATCACTTCATTGTGATTGGTTGAGAAGCTTTAATCTTATCCACATTGGATAGGCATCTCTTCATGATTTGTTGACTTCTGATAAGTGTCTTTTCATTTGTAGTTGATGGTGGTTGATGGCAGTTGATCATTCTTATCTAGTGGTTGGTAGTTAAGAAGATTTGACCAAAAAACCATCCAAGTCACCATTGCGATATACAAGTTGCGACTGTGAATCTTTGTTTGATAATTTTCTGTTTCTGAAGTGTATCAAGTCATGACCGCGAATTGTTGTCACGATTGTGAATTGTGTTTTTCTTCAGAATTCTTCTTGTAACTTCGCTGATCTTCGACAGCTTCGATCCTATGCCAAATCTTTAAGTTCCACACATCTTTTCGCACCTTTTTCACTCTTTTTACATAGAATTCAACTTTAGATCATTTTACTCCCAAGATTTACCTAGTATCTGAATTTGAACAAAAAACAACTACATACCACGTGAAATCTTTTATATGAAGTATAAAATGACTCAAAACCATATCATGTTATAAGTGAAAATATCATGATAATAAGTGTAATTATACACTTATCAATATGATTATGAAAATAATAATTCTGGGCTATTTGGAATTATTAACTAGTATATCATAATCATTCCATTATGCCAAGACTCAACATGGCATGTAAAACAAACAATGTCCATGTTTAAGTCATTGCACCTATGTCTATAAGTTTTAATTTAACAACTTACACCACATTTGTAAAATCAAATGCGAAACTCAATTCCCATACTAGAAATTGAGTAAGTCATAAAAGTCCCTTGGTTACTTTTTAATCTAATACTAATGGAGATTTCCAGGTCGGAGAGGCCTCCTTAAAGTGAATGAGAAGCCAATTTCAATCCTTGCCAAAATAACCACGTGCACTTCGATTCGTTGTACCATGGATAACTATGATTTAAAGATTTCGTTCTTTAATTAAGTGAAGTATGGGATGACCCTTAATTAAAGCATTTACACGTGTTGTAAAACATTGCTAATTTATATGATAATCACATAAAATAAGTTTGAGAAAAACCTTAATCTAGTTATCACATCATTTTCTATAACGGGAATTGATCCCTAAGTCATGCATAACATACATTAATCAATTCATAGAGAGCATCACTTTAACACATTATTATCAATCATTGATAGCATAAGGCAGGCTCTGATATCACTTCTAGTTAATCAAGACAGTAATTGAACATGCAAACATTGCAAGGTGGAATTTCAAAACATAAAATTAACCTAAGGATCTCCAAAGCACGCCATGATTGATATAATCTAGGTTAAAACATTCTATAGATGCTTTTAGGTTTATAAAGCTTATAAAAGAAACCTAGCATCTAAGTTTAGAGTATTACCAGTTGATGTGTGATTTTCTCTTTTGGTGACGGTGATCCCTTAGAGCAATTCAGCAGAACTTCGTTAGCACAAGCTTCCAAACTAGGAGAGCCTCTATGTTTGATCCATACAAATCTTCATCGACCAAAAACTCATTGAGGAAGAACACGTTAGTAAACAACAATTGCTAGACCACTCAAAGATTAACCTGAAAATAAATAGAGAAGGCTCACATAAAAAAGGGCCTTCAAAAGAATTCTTCATTTTGTTTGGAAAAACTTGTGGAGGATCTCACATAATGAACGAAGTGAGAGATGTCAAACTCAAAGATAAAAACTAAGCTGAAGTGTGTGTATTGAATAACGAGAGAGGGGAGGCCTATATATAGGGAAAAGGGGGAAGTGTTTGACTCCCTCTCTAGAAGATCTATACTTCGGGACCTTATGAGGTCACACACTTTGGGTCTTTACTAGACTAAGTAAAGAACCTATAGATTGGGTCTATAACTAGAATATTAAGGTTGTCGAATTCGTCAGATGAATTTTTAATTGGCTGGACCAGATTAATAATTAAAAGGATTAAAAGGGGAGTTGGGATAATTACACTTAGCAAAGAAAGGGAATTTTTCCCATTGCGAGTGGGCCCCAACGAACACGGGTTTTTCAGGGTGGGGCCTGCGTGGTTGCCCCCTGAGCTAAAAGGTCAAGGGCCGCTAATGTAGCTTGCAAGCTGGGCTTGCACGAGAGCCAGCAAGACCTAGCTTATGGGGTGAGGTAAGCCAGTTAGGGCTTGCCTTGCTTGACTTCCACGTAGCCCGCGCAAGCGTGGGCTATGCGTAAGTCAACCCGTAGATCCTAGGGATCCACGCAGTTGACCCATTATGGGATAGGGTTTTTTCCTATCCCACATTGGAAAAAACAGGAGCATTTAGCTCCCCCTTTCCTTATAAATAGCTTCTCCCTCCTCCTTTTCAAATCACTTTAGCTTAGCCTTTCTCTCTGAGTTTAACATATTTTCTTCATGTGATTTTGCGAGATCCTCACGATTTTCTCCAAGCGGCGAAGAATTCTTTAGAAGGCTCTTTCTATTTTGAAGTGACCCTTCTTAGTTAATATTTTCTTGTTGGTCTTTGAGTGGTGTATCAACTGCTGTCTACTAACCGGTTCTACCACAAAAAATATTTTCATCGGTAAAGATCTGTGTGGATTAATTATAAAGGCTATCCTAGTTTGGAGGCTAATGCCAACGAAGTTCTGCTGAATTGCTTTAAGGGAATGTTGCATTCAAAAGAGAGATGCAAGCATCAACTGGTAATATTCTTAACTTAGATGCTAGGCTTCTTTTATAAGTTTTATAAACTTATTAGCATCTTTAGAACATTTAAACTTACATTATATCAATCATGGCATGCTTATGAATTTTAAGTTTTGAAACTCTGCCTTGCTATGTTGCATGTTCAATTACTATCTTTATTAACCAGCAAATATAAGACATCACATTATAAGGCATCATGTGTGCTAAGGGGAGATGAAAACTAAAGTATGTTCCCTCAGAAGAACAACGAGCTAACATATTCACCAAACCTTTGGCCAAGGAGCAGTTCAACGATCTAAGGCATCTTATAAGAATGGTGAACCCCATATGATGAAATTCAAGAAATTTTGCTAAGTGCTGAAAATCAAGTATCAACTTAGCCGAACGAGATAACAATTATTTAACACTATTTATATTTTAAAGTAATGCTATGAGATTCAGTTTCACGATTGAAACTCAAAAAATCAGTTTATCCAAAGGACATTTTGGAATTAGAACTATCTGAAATCAAAACTCACCATTTGAAATCAAAATGCCTTGAAGTAATATTTGATAGTAGGGCCTTCAAGGTGAAGGAATTGGCTATTTTGCTACTTAATCACCTTCTACATGAACCTATTGAGTAGTAGGCTCTCATAGTTAACCTCATTTACTGGATCGAAATCTAGATTCTCAGCCCATTCGACTTTGGTAAAAATGGTTCCAGAGGGAAACACAATCCTCTTCCATGAACTATCGATATGGAAAAACTTCTTCTTCTTATATTCTCCTTGAAGCTTGAGGGTTCTTTTGATTTGTGCCATTATAGTTGAAAGGAATTTGAGAGTAGAGAAAGGAATTAGGGTTCTTCATGATTAAAGGGATTAGAATTCAGAAAGCAAGTAACCTCTCTCTTCAACTCCTTGTAACTTTTATAAATAACTTTCATCTTATAGAGATACTTGGCATGCTTAAAAGTGAAGATTACAATCAACACTAAGATTAACATTTGATTAACTGACTTAGTAAAATAAAGAGTTTCATTGTGGGTAGTTCTAATTAAAAAGTGTCGTTTGAATAAAGTAGTTTTTTTATTTTTCATTGGGAAACTAAATCTCATATTGTTACTTTAAAAAATTGAACGGTGTTAACTAACTATTATCTCATTTAGCTGAGTTGACTGGTGATTTCTAACACTTAGCCAAATACTTGATTTTTCTTAAAATGGGGTTCGCAATTCCACTTAGCTACCTTAGAACATTCAATTGCTCCTTTACCAATGGTTTGGTGAATATGTCAGCTCTCTATTCCTCAGAAAGAACACACTCTAGTTTGATATCTCCCCTTAACAGATGATCCCTGATTAAGTGATTTCTAATGTTGACATGCTTCATCCTGCCATGTTGAACTAGATTCTTGGATAGGTCAATTGCACTTTTGTTATCACACATAACTTTAAGGCCTTTTAACTTTATACTATAATCTTCCAATTGCTGCTTAATCCATAGCAGTTATGCTACACAACCTCCTTCCGCCATGTACTCAGCTTCAGCTGTACTTAATGCAATAGAAGTTTACTTCTTACTATACATGAAACAATAAATTCACCAATGAAATGACATCCTCATGTGGTGCTTTTCCTGTCGAGCTTATCTCTTCCATAGTCAGCATCTGTGAATCCTCTAGGAGTAAAATCTAAGATGTTGGGATACCACAGACCTGCATCAAGAGAACCTTGCAAATACCAGAAAATTCTCTTAACAGTTACTAATTAAGATTCTCTAGGGTTAGCTTGATAACGTGTGGAATAGCACACAACATACTGAATGTCTAGCCTAGTAGTTATTAAGTAGAGAAGAGAACCGATAATACCACTTTATAACTTACTATCTATCGGTTTACCACCTTCATCCTAACTTAAGATGATATCAGCAGCCATGGGAGTGGACATTGGCTTTGAATGCTCCATATCAAACTTCTTCAAGACTTCTTTGGTATACTTCACCTAGCTAATGAAGATTCTGTCTTCACTTTGCTTGATTTGAAGTCCAAGGAAAAAGTTGAACTCGCCCATCATAGACATCTCAAACTCACTCTTCATTTTCTTATTAAACTCCTTGCATAGCTTCTCATAAGTTTTTCCAAAAATGATATCATCAACATAGATTTGGATTAGCAACACATCTTCTTTTCTTCGCTCGAAAAAGAAAGTTGTATCTACTTTTCCTCTTTCATAATCTTTATTGATTAAGAAATTAGTCAGCCTCTCATACCAAGCTCTTGGAGCATGCTTCAAGCCGAGCTACAGGAGCATAAGTTTCATTATATTTAATGTCTTCTTGTTAATTATAGCCTTGAGCAACAAGCTTGTTCTTGAAAACCCATATGGTGCTGATGATTGATTTTTCGTTAGGCTATAGAACTAAATCCTAAACATCATTGCGCTTGAACTGATCTAGCTCCTCTTGCATCACGATCATCCATTAATCATCTCATTCTGCATCTTCTAACTTCTTAGGTTCAATCAATGAGATGAAAGCTGGATGGCTCATCATCCTACTAAGTTGACCTTGTGTCATTACTAGATTATGAACATCATTAATAATGCTTTTTGATAAGTGGAAAAAGCACCATTAAAATATACGTATTTTGGCTTTGTAATTATTTAATTTGGAGTTAAATTGTAGGAATTATGAGCATTTAAATTTGTTTTGTAGGTTGCTGCATATTTTACAACAAGGTTGCCATAGATTTCAAGATTTGAGTGTGAAAAGTGTGTCCAGCAAGGCTGCTGATGTGTCGAGCTAGAATTGGACCTTTGTCAGACATATCTTGGAGGGAAAGAAAGTATTTTGAAGGGAAAAACTGAGCTATGGTGTGCTGCCACTTACTCTTTACTTGGCCATCAAGTAGCAATATAATGGCCCTAAATATTTTGTAATATAATATTGTGATCAAGTTGCCAACTTGCTGAAGGCTTAAGACTTAGTATAAAAAGGCATTTGTTTTATTTTTGAGAGTAGCTTAGGCTCTTGTATGTAAGTACTTTAAGTGTGTTTTTTGTTCCTTGCTTAATCTATTTTTATTTTATTAGTTTCATGCATTTTGATAAATTTCTTTATCTTCTTTAATATGAGTAGTGAGTAGTTTCCCAGCAAGCTTGCTAGGCTCTACTGGTAGCTTGTTTGTGGTGTAGAATCACTTTTAAATCAACATGAAATCTTTTATTAGACCTATTATTATTGTTTTAAATGATTCACGGGTCTAGGTAGCCTGTGCTGAATTGGGAAGCTAGGAACTGAAAGGTAATGACTAGCAACCTTAGGCCTCTTAATAATCACCTAAGTTTACACGCATCGAGAGAATACTAAACTTTTTCTAAGGGTTTTGGGATTTATTCTAGATGCTTGCTTGAACTAAATGCTTAAGGTCTAGTCCGTAAGTAAATAACTCCCAGGGTGAAAACCTTAAAGTATTAAGTGGTAGGATGGTATGCCGCACTTAGTTACATGGAAAGCAAGTAAGATACTTTAGGTATATGCACTTATGCATGTTGGGATAAAGGAGAGGAAGCACCATAAGCACCGCTCTATGGCCTGGTAAAGCTTGTGTGTTTAGTATTGATATTTTACAGCAACCTTACATTCTATTTCTGCATTTTATAGCAACCTTGTGTCTATTTTCTTTTATTTTGCAGAAACCTTTATTTTAATTATTTCACTCAATCCACCTTAATTATTTAAAACCCCTAACCTATTAAATAGCCTGTACAATTATTTACTTTTCTTGCTCCTCGTGGGAATGACACTTGGTCTTGCCCCGTACAACTAAACACGATGTAACGCACTTACTAGGTTCATTTAGATAGGCAAACACTTTTTTCGAGCAGATGGTTGCGATGAGTTCTAATCTCTCTTGGAAGATGCAGATCTACATCTAGAGGTTCTGCAAATGGTTGTTGAGGCTGAGGTTGATCTTCATCTTTGTTGAGGTTGATCTTCATCCATTTCTCCTTTGACTTCCTCAGCTTAAAGTACTTATGTTTGGTTGGGTTGGGTAGCACAAGTGGTATACTAAGTGGTTTTTCTTGCTAGGTTACTCCTTCATCTTCATTGCATGGAAGTCTATGTACATTGTTAGTTTCATCGAAATCTACATGCATAGACTCATCTAATATGCCGGTTCTTTTGACATATATTCTGTATACCCTGTTGTTAGTTGAATATCCCAAAAAGATACATTCATCAACCTTTAGATCAAACTTACCTAGATGCTCCTTGGTGTTAAGAATAAAGCACCTACAACCAAATGATCTAAGATGACCAATCTGAGGCTTGCATCATCACCAAAGCTCATAGGGTGTCTTCTCAAGAGTTGGGTGAATTAACACCCGATTCAAGATATAATAGGCTGTGTTAACAGATTCTCCCTAAAAGTACTTTGGTAGATTGTTATCACTCAACATGGATCGAGCCTTCTCAACCATGGTTCTGTTCTTCCTTTCTACAAATCCATTTTGTTGAGGAGTATAAGGAGCAGAAAAGTTATGGTCGATACCATGTGCAGAGAAAAATTCTTCAGAATGGAAATTTTCGACTTCACATCCATGATCACTTCGGATTCTACTGATTTTAGTTCCTATTTCATTTATTACCCCGATTACTGAGTTTCATAAAAGATTCATATGGTTTGTCTTTGCTACTTAGCAAGACTACCCAAGACTACTAATTTCTCCTTTAAAGTTGTTATCTCAACAATCAACTCTTCTAATTACTTAGTGAGCTTGTTGTTATGACATTCATGATACTCAACTTTTTCTTGAAGAAAGTAGATATCAAGAGACAAGGAAGCTATAGTGTCTTCTTGATCTTAACTTCTCCTCGCTAGCTCCTTGATCTTTTTCCCTGACTTATTAGTCAGTTTCATGACATCAAATAGTACCTAGGTGAAATATTCAATGGACTAAGGGATTTCTGGATATGCCTCAGTTTGAGGGGTTTTCCTTGTATTGCGCTCAACTTCAGAGTCAGCAACAGATTGATTCTCTTTGAAGTATATGTTGAGCTTTCACCCATTTCATTCTCTATCACCTTTAAGTAGAGATTTGAGGAATCTATTGCTTCTTCATCAGATGATGAAGACTCTTCAAAATCACTCCAGGTGGGAGCAAGTGCCTCATTCTTCTTAGTGAACCTCTTCTTATATCTTTCCTTGATCTTTGGATAAGATGGCCTTTGATAACTTTGATGTGTTCCTTCTTGGGTCCTTCCTTAGCTCCACACCAGTGCTGAGTTAACTTGTTTTTTTGCATAAAATTTCTTCTTGTTGAACTTGTCATCCTTCTTTATGAAGAGTTTGAAATGCCTAGTTAGAAGGTAGCTAGTGGATTCGTCATAGGAATAAGCTTTCATGACAATGGCTTTTCCCACTCTCTCCTTGCTTTTAGTCCTTTTGGAGTCATCAGTATATTTCCTCAGGGACATTTCCTAAGTCAGAAAGGTTCCTATAAGCTCATCATAGCTATAGGTCTTAAGATCACGAGCCTCCTCGATCACACTCTTCTTGGAATCCCATTCTAAGGTAAGAGTGCGGAGAATCTTCTTCACCATTTCTTTCTCGGTGAACTCCTTGCCTAATCTCTTCAGTTCATTAATGATATTAATGAACCTGATATTCATGGCCTGAGTACCCTCACCAGCGCCCATCTAAAACATCTCATAATCTCTCAGCATGACATTTATCTTCAACTCCTTAACCTTGGCAGTCTCCTCGTAGGTAATCTCTAGCTTCTTCTAGATTTCTTACTCTATCTCACAACCCTAGACCTTGATGAATTAAGTAAGATATAGTGCACAATGTAAGTAATTGATGGATTTCGCTTCTCCTTGAAGCCTTAGGTCAACATCATCATAATCCCTTAGATCGACTAGGACACATTCCTAATTCCCAATCATGGTAGGAATTCTAGGTCCAAGCTCTATAGTGAGACATGCTTGCATGCTTTGTGATTGTATAAAGTTTTTCATGCGGTTTTTCCAAAACATGTAGTGATTATCGTGAAACAATGGAGGCCTTGTTATAGACATTGCTTCTTTAAGGAGAACTGTCTGTCCTGAGCCAGAACTGATATTATTATAAGCCATTTCAGATCTTTAACACAAAGACTATGAGTTTATAAGTTGAGCACTCGCTCTGATACCACTTGTGCATCCTAAATGGCTTAATATAAACACTAGAGGGGGTGGATACTAAACTTGGTTCTTTTTAAGGTTTATAAAAATTCTTTTCCAAGTTATGTTTTTATATGCATGCGTAGTGAAAGTTTGCTAAGTTGGATTTAAAAACTATAAAATACTCAGCTTCGCTTGTGCAGTATATCTTCAATTGTTGTTGAGTACTTTACTCACCTCAGATTGGATTGTCAAGCAACACTTATAGCATAGAGAGAATGATGAATGGGTTATATGCAATAAAGACAAGCAACAAAGATTAGAATTATAACACCTGAGTTTTTATCCTAGATCAGCCCCTAGCCTACCTCTAGTCCCCGAATTCCTTTTAAAGCTTTAAACGCTTGGAAAAAAAACGTGGGGCCGAACTAGGATAAATCTCAGGTCTTAAAGTTTCTAACCTTTATCTCTTGTCTTTATAGTGTCTTGCTCATTCATTATTCTCTCTATTTCTATTGTTAAGCTTGAAAAACCAATCTGAGCTGAGTAAAGTACTCAACAGCGATTGAAGATAAACTAAGTCAACAAAGCTGAGTAGTTTATAGTTTTTAGACCTGCATTCAAGATGAGTTGCTCAACACGCATCTAAAAACTGAACTTGGAAAAGAGTTTGCAAGAAAACTAATAAAGAACCAAGTATCGCATTCACCCCTCCTCTATTGTGTTAATTAAGCTATTTCAGATCAACACCTTCAAAGAGAGATCACTTTCTCCATAAACTAAAAACATATCCTTAGTCCTTCGTAAGTACTTGAGGATAGTTTTAACGACCATGCAATGCCTATCACCTGGATCATATTAAAATCTACTCGTGATGCTTAAGGAATGTGAGATGTCTAGCTGAGTGCATACCATAGCATACATGATGGATCCTATCACCAAAGCAAAGGGTATTCCATTCATGCGCAGTCTCTCCTCTTGTGTTCTTGGACACTCAAATAAAAAAAGGTTAATCCCATGAGACATGGTAGGTTACCCTTTCTTGACTGCTCAAGGTTAAAGCTAGCCAAAACCTTGTCTATGTATGTACTTTGAGAAAGTCCTACTAGCCTCTTGAATCTATCATGATAGTTCTATACACAAAGTATAAAAGCTCCTTCTCCAAGGTCTTTCATGGAGAACTTCTTTGACAACCACAACTTAACTGTCTGAAGAAAAAGAACATCGTTTCCTATTAGTAATATGTAATCGACATATAATACAAGGAAAACAATTTCACTCCCACTATCCTTCTTACATACACAAGGCTCTTTAGCATTTGGCACAAAACCAATTTCTTGGAATATCCCGTCAAACCTAATATTCCAACTCCTTCATGTTTGCTTAATTCCATAAATGGATCTTTGCAACTTGCACACCTTTGACCCATCATGTGATGTTAAACCTTCATGTTGTATCATATATACATCCAGGTTGAGGTTCCCATTAAGGAACGTGGTTTTCACATCCATCTATCAAATCTCATAATTATAATGAGCAGAGATGGCAAGGAGTATTCTGATAGACTTTAGCATGGTTACTGGTGAAAAAGTTTCATCATAGTCAATGCCTTTCTGTTCAATATAACCCTTTGCGACTAGCCTTGCTTTATAACTATTTACATTACCATCCATGTTAGTTTTGATCTTGAAATTCCACTTGCATCCTATGGACTTAATCCCACATTAAGCATCAACCAAGTTCAATACTTGATTTTCGTAAATGGAGCCCATCTCTGACTTCATGGTAGTAAACCATTTGTCAGACTTTCAATCTTTCATTGCATCCTTGTAAGTGTTAGGCTTGTCATCTTCCATAAGGAAGATGTGCTTATCATCAGTGATGAAATAATCGTATCTCTTAGGAATGACTGGAGCTGGACCTGACCTATGCAATGTCAATGTTATAATAGGTTTTTCCATGCTTACACTTTCTTGTATAATAGGTGTAGGATCAATTAGTTGATTATCTTTTTTATCTTCTTCAGCACCGAGTTCAAAATTACTCCACTAGCTTTCACAAGTACATGTTCCTTCTCGAGGAACTAAACATTTCTGGAAACAAGTACCTTTTGTTCCTTGGGATCATAAAAGGTATAACTCATAGTCTCCTTAGGGTAACCAATAAAAAAATTATCAAACTTAGCACCCATCTTATCTGAACTTATCCTCTTTACAAATGCAGGACATCCCCAAACTCTCAGGTGAGAAAGAGCTGGTTTTTTACCATACCATATTTCGTACGGTGTTTAATCTACTAATTTTGAGGGCACTCAATTTAAAATATAAACTGCACTATCAAGTGCATAACCCTAAAATGATATATTAAATTCTTCTTGGCTCATCATGGACTGAACAATATCAAGTAGGGTTTTATTCCTCCTTTCTACACTCCATTGTGTTGGGGTGCACAAGGAGGCTTTCATTGGGATAAAATACATTTATCCCTTAGAAAATCCTTAAACTCTTCGCTTAAATATTCATCGCCTTGATCAGATCAAAGGTCTTAATACTTTTCCCAAGCTATTTCTCTACTTTGGTTCTAAACTCTTTGAATCTCTGAAAACATTTAGACTGGTGCTTCCTAAGGTACAAATAACCATATCGTGAGTAATCATTGATACAAGTTATGAAGTAGATGAAATATTCATGTTTCCTAACACTCATTGGACCACATACATCATAATGTATTATTTCCAAAGTACTCGTACCTCGCAAACCCTTTCCTTTAAAAAGTTTCTTTGTCATCATTCCCTTTAAACATGGTTCACACACCCCATAGGATTCCCATTCCATTAGACCTAGGTCACCATATTTTTCTAACTTAGCTAAGCGAGCCTCATTTATATGGCCTAGACGAAAATGCCACAAGCATGAAGGTTTCTCATTATCTATCTTTGATTTCTTAGCTCTATTCATATTTTTCAGTTTTAGTATCTAGAACATAAATGCCATTTAAATACATTCCATAAGTATAAAGAATATTATCACGGTGAATTTGACAATTATTATTGCAAAATAAAATCTCAAATCCTTCTATTGCTAGCAACAAAAGGAATGTAATATAGCAATTGTTCAAAATTAAAACAAGGTCACTAGGTAAACGAAGGCTATATGTCCCTACAATTATTGCAACAACCCATGCTCCATTCCAACTCTTAGGTCCATTTCCCATTTTGCAAGCCTCCTATATTCCACAAGCCTTACACAAAAGTATGGATATGAGTGCTCAAACAGTATCAAATACCCATGTGGACTCATAACAAACTGTACAGAAACTCTCTGGTATGAACATTCCTTCAAAATTTGGAGCCATAACTCTCATCATTATCCGATGTTCTTATTCCAAGAGAAACATTTTCCCTCTTTAACTCCAGCCGCTTCATGAGCTTTCTCTTGACTTTTAAACCTTTATGTTTCTTCAACTTAAGGTCTTCAACATTCACTTGCTCTTTGAGCTTATTTCTAAACTCAATCTCAAATATCCCGAGCAAGTCCATGAGTTGAGTTAAAGTAGAGTTAGAAGAATACTCCTTAAGCATTTCACTAAAAAATCATATTTAATAGGTAATCTCCTCAATATCATTTCTCTCAAGGACTTTTCACTGTACCCGATACCCAGCTCCCTTAATTTCTCAGAGCTGTCATATATGTATATAACCAACTTCACTATTGAGGTGTCTCCATGAAACTTACTATGAGACAGTCTAATTTCTAGACTTTCCACTAGATTGAGAATATGAATCATTGATGCTAGATCCAAATCCTTGTACATGTGTGTGTACTTCGAGAGTATGTTATCTAACATGAGCTTTGAAACAAACTCCCAATTTCCCTTACGCCTCTCGTAATCATTCATCTCACATGCAAAAGCATTTTTATTGGAATTTTTGGGACTTGGATCATCTGTAACATAATCCAGGTAATTATTCTGAAGAACTCTTCTGATAGTACCAAACCACTCACTGAAGTTGTAGACAACATACTTTATGTTGTAATGAGGATCAATATCAATACGAGTAGTTTCGTTAGTGATCATATTCAACCTAGATATAAGATAGAAATTATTCACACATTAGTATATGTACATGTATTTAATATAGGGTCATTAATTAAACACATATTCCCTACTGTTTTATCGACATTCAAATAGCCCCTTCTAGAACAGATAACATGTTTGGAACCCGTCCATTTGCATTCCATGAAATTGTTAGTCTATTTAGTTCTCTTTCTCAAGGCATGTCACCCATTGTACAACTCGTAAAAAATGTCTCCAATACGATATTAGCTCCAATGATATGGACAATTAACCCATTTAGGTTAAGGCTTTAGCCCTATCTAGTCTCATGACCAAACACATATTAAGGGAAAGCATATTATACATGTCCTTACATCTGTTAATAAGGTTATTATCACGACTTGTGACATGAATACAATTTACCACCTTAATATTGTTGTAGGGATTTTATTAGTGCTACTGGTCTCTCCCTAGTTTAAAACTTAATGATGGATATGATTATGATAATGATAATAATTCCAAGCTATCTAGAATTACTAATCTAAATGATCATGCTCAAGACTGATACGTCATAACAATTCCATTATACCAAGACTCCACATAGCATGCAAAAAAAAACAAGGTCCATGTTTAAGTTCTTGCACCTATGTCTATAAGTTTTGTTGGTTCGATATAGATTAAATAACAAAGTAGAGGGGGGTGTGTGTAGCTACTTGGTTCTTTTTAGTTTTTATGAAGTTCTTTTCCTAGTTTAGTATTAAGATGTGTACTGTGTAATTCTTTGTTGATTGCTGGTCTAAAAACTATAAACTACTCAGGTTCACTGACTTAGCTTATCTTCAATAGTTGTTGAGTACTTTACTCAGCTTGGATTGGTTTTTCAAGCTTAGCAATGAAAAGAAAGAGAATGATAAATGAGCAAGATGCAATAAAGGTAAATAATAAATGATCGAAACTTAACACTTATAATTTATCTTGGTTCGGCCTCGAGCCTACCTCCAGTCCCTAGATTCCTTTCCGAGCTTTAACTCTCCCTTTTATTCTTGGTGTCGACCCCATCTATAAGTTCTTTATTCAGTCCAGTGAAGGACCAATATGTGTAACCTCACAGGATCCCAAAGTATAGAGCCACTTAAGGTTAACCTTAACTTGGACTCCCATCCGAGAACTTTTAGGCTTAGTGTTCCAGACCGATATGGAACCTAATAACGCTATACAATCAAATGGGTTTTCTAGAAAAGGTGTATGATCCCCCGATACTCAAAATGTAATGTGCTTGTGACTTGATCCAGTTTTGAAACAGTAACAATTATAATACACTCCTTCCAACAGGTTAATTACCATCCAATTTATTGAGCTCAGATTAAGTGTTAGGTCATGTAATACCCCGTAGCTATCTTGGAATTAGACTTATTCATGAAGAACACCACTTGCCTTTATTTATTGAGATTGACTAGAAACCCGTTCTATTAATCTTATACTCTGATAAGATGTTTATGAGTTTTTCACTTCAATAAGAGGCCTTGAGGTACAACTCCTATTTTATCGTTATATCAAGATCGATGGATCCCATATTGACTACTCAGCTTACCAACGAATGATCAGCATCATACCCGTAATCACATGTATCATCCTGATCACTAGGGTGTGAATATGTGTGATCCAAAGTATAGCAACTCCCACACTAGGTAACCAATATCTCAAGTCTAAGGATACTCGTACTACTACTACTACAGTAAGACATGACACTAACACCTGGATATAGTTATTTCCGAGTATCTTTCTTATAGAGGTCTCTAATGTATTACCCAAATACATTCATGTGTAATGTATCAACTTCAACTTGTGAGATCAGCTTCTTGGATCAAACCCAAGGAGTAAACCTACACATGCTAGTTTGTTTTCTTCATTAACGTCCAGTTTGTTTTCTTCATTGACGTCCAGTATCAATGAAACTATGATTAAGGATATTTAGACTTTTCAAAGTAACATGTGTATGTAGTTTTCACACCACATAGCTCCCACTATGTCCTCGCACTTTCATGCTATGAAATAGTCATTGACTTTATCTTATTATATCAATGAATATATACACATACTTAATAGTGTGTATATATATAATACCAACGAGATATATAATTTATAAACAATCATTGATATATAACAAAGGTGCCTCATTATTGATATTCAATAATCTTAAATTGTTTGTACATTAGTGATTAATAAAGATATATCACCCTAATTACCTCTAGGGCATACATCATATCTAATAGAAGATAATTATTCCGCCAATCTTTGCTTGATGGCGATTGATAGAATTAGAGGCAAAAACTTAGCATCAGCATCAACTGATAACAATTCAACTGGTAATTCAAATGGTGAGAGAAATGAAGGGAAAAGTCCCCAAGATGAGGTACATTATGAAATCCCTTTGTCAATTGAAGAATTCACCTAGGTACTCTTTGATGTTATGAAACTAACCGACCCATCATTGAAGAACATTAAGGAACTAGTGAGGAGATGTGGGGATTTGGAAGACACTATTGCTTCCTTATCCCTTGATATCTGCTTTCTTCGAGAAAAAGATGAGTATCATGAGTGGCATAACAGCAAGCTCACTAAGCAATTAGATAAGTTGACTATTGATCTAACAACTCTAAAAGATAGAAATGATTCCTCCTTCAGCTAAAAATTTAGCTCCGACTAACCAAATTTACAACTCTAAAAAGGAGAAAAAATCTTATCCAATGAGGAAAGAAAGCCAATCTAAACCAAAAGTGGCATGCAGCTTTTGTGGGAAGGTTGGACATGTGATTGTGCTATGTAGGCATAAAAATGACTGGATTAACTTAAGCATTACTAACAAGGGAGGACCCAACCCATAGCATGGGTTCCTAAAAAGACTTTATTATTTTGCAGGTGAGCCTGAGATCCACTAATGTCACTAGAATGTGGTATTTGTATAGTAATTGCTCTAGACATAAGACAAGAGATGAGAAATAGTTCATCTCATTGGAGCACAAAATGAATGGGAGTGTCAACTTTGGAGAAAACCAAGAAGGCATGATTGTTGGAAGCGGCATTGTAGTTGTGTCTCCTTTAGTCAAAGACATATCTCTTGTTAAAGGACTGAAGTTCAACTTGCTTAGCGTAGCTCAGCTTTGTGATAAAGGCAAAATGGTTATGTTTAACTCAACAAGCTACTCAATTAATGATTGTAAAACTAATTCAACTATACTCTTTGCTCCTAGAGTTAATAATGTGTATATGATTGACTTATCCCCTCGCTCCACTAATGTTTGTCTTATTTCTAAGGAAGAAAGTTCATGGCTTTAGAATAAAAGGTTAGGTCATGTAAATATGAACATTCTAACCAAACTAGCCAAAAAGCAATTAGTTATGGGTTTACCTAGTATCAACTTTGAAAAAGATAGGCTTTGCTTAGCTTGTCAACTTGGTTAGCAGGCTAGAAAGTCATCTTGATCAATTAACAATGAAGTAATTAAGAGATCATTAGAGCTCCTACACCTGGTCCTTTTTAGCCCTGTTCTACCTATGAGTATGGGCAAAAAGAGATTTTCATTAGTTATAGTGGATAACTTCAAGAGATTCACATGGGTAGTCTTGCTGAGTAGCAAAGATGAAACCTTTGAGTCTTTTGTCAAACTCATTAATCAGGTAATGAATGAACTAGAAAATAAAATATGTAGAATCAAGAGAGATCACGGACGTCAATTCGAGAATTTCAATTTCAAAGAATTTTGTTCAACGCATGGTATTGACCATAACTTTTCTTCTCCTTATACTCCTCAACAAAATGGGGATTTGGAAAGGAAGAATGGAACCATAGTTGATATGGCTCGACTCATGCTGAGTGATAACAATCTACCAAACTACTTTTGGGGAGAAGCTATTAACATAACTTGTTATATCCTTAATCGAATTTTTATAAGCCTAATTTTAGAGAAAACATCCCATGAGCTTTGGCAAGGGTGTAAGCCTAAGTTTGGTCATCTCAGATCCTTTAGTTGTAGGTGTTTTATTTTGAATACCAAGGAGAAGTTAGGTAAGTTTGTTTTGAAGATTAATGATGGCATCTTTTTGGGTTACTCAACTAACAACTAGGCATATAGAATATAATTCAAGAGAATTGGTCTTTTGGAGGAGTCTATGCATTTAGATTTTGATGAAACTAACAATGCAGAAAGATGTCCTTCTGATGTTGATGAAGAAGGAGTAAACCAAATAACATGCCACTCTCTATACTTCCAACCCAGAACAAGAGTAAGAAACTAAGGAAGTTAAATTTGATTTATATCTTTCAATCAATTTCAATGAAGAAGATCAAGCTTAGCCTCAACAACCTAGTCTAGAGACTCATGCTGTAGAACTGAGTCTTCCAAGAGAGATTAGAACTCATCTCAATCACCCAATCAAGAGTATTATTTATTATGTTCATAATCTAGTAATGATGAGAGGTTAACTTAGTAGGATGGTGAGCCTTCCAATATTCATCTCATTTATAGAACCTAAGAAGTTTGAAGATGTAGAAGAGATGACTACTTGATGATTGTGATGCAAGAAGAAATAGACCAATTCAAGTGTAATGATTTTTCAGATCTAATTTCTTAGCCTAGAGGAAAATCAATTATCGGTACAAAATAAGTTTTCAAGAACAAGCTTGATGATGATGGTGTTGTTGTAAAAAACAAGGCTAGGCTTGTTGCACAAGGCTATAATCAACAAGAATGGATCGATTATGACCATACCTATGAATTTGTAGCTCAGCTTGAAGCAATTAGGATTTTATGTGCTTTTACATCCCATATGAACTACAAACTATTTCAGATGAATGTGAAAAGTGCTTTCCTAAATGGCTTCATTCAAGAGGAATTTTATGTGCGCTAGCCTCCTTGATTTGAAGACATGAAGAATCCAAAGCATGTCTAAAAATTGAAGAAAGTTCTGTATGGATTGAAGCAAGCACCCCTTGCTCAGTATCAGAGACTAACCAACATCCTACTCAGTAAAGGTTATGAAAGAGGTAAAGCAAATACAACTTTATTCATCAAGTGAAAGAAAGAATATGTGTTGCTTGTCCAAATATACATTTATGATATTATATTTGGAGCAACTAATGAAATGCTTTGCAAAGATTTCAGCAAGCTGATGAAGAGTGAGTTTAAAATGTAAACAATGGGAGAGCTCAAATATTTCCTTGGACTGAAAATCAAGCATAGTAAGGATGGAATCTTCATTAGCCAAGTGAAGTACGCTAAAGAAGTCCTGAAGAAGTTTGAGATGGAGCATTCCAAACCGATGTCCACTCCCATGTCCATAGATACAATCTTGAGTAAGGATGAGGCTGGTAAGCCTGTTGATAGTAAGTTCTACCAAGGATTTATTGGTTCACTTCTTTACTTAACTACTAGTAAGCCTGATATTTAATAATCTATGTGTTATTATATGCGATATCAAGCTGACCTCAAAGAATCTCACTTAGCAACTATTAAGAGAATTCTCCGGTATTTGCAAGAATCTGTTGATGCAGGATTGTAGTATCTAAATATCTCAGATTTCACTCTAAGAGGATACACAGATGCAAATTATAGAAGGGACAAGCTCGATAGGAAAAGCATCACAAGAGTATGCCATTTTCTTAGAGAATGCCTTGTCTCTTGTTACAGAAAGAAGCAAACTAATGTTGCACTAAGTACTGCAGAAGCTAAGTACATAGTAGTAGGAAGTTGTGTAGCACAACTTCCTATGGATCAAGAAGTAATTGGAGGATTATGGTATAAAGTCTAAATTCCTCGAAGTTATGAGTGATAACAAAAGCACATTTGACCTATCCAATAATCTAGTTCAACATGGAAGGATGAAGCATGTGAATATTAGACATCACTTCATAAGGGATCATGTGCTTAAAGGAAATGTAAAAATGAAGTATGTTCCTTCAGAGGAGCATAGCGTAGATATTTTCATAAAACCTTTAGCAAAGGAGCAATTCAACATTCTCAAAGAGCTAATTAGCATGGCGAATCCAAACTAATGAAAATATGAATAAAAAGGCTAAGTGTCAAAAGCTAGATCAAAGTTGTGCTAAGCTATTTGAGGTAATATGTATTTACTCAATTTAAGTTAACTCCATTAGTTTAGTTTTATGGTTAAAGTTAAAAACCATTTTATTGAAAGGTTTTTCAATTTAAACTATTTAGGGCTAAACTGTAGCATTTTACTAAGGTGGTTTATTTACATGTACAATCTCATCGTTCACTTTGACCTTTTCTTGTGGAGAGGACACATATGTTGTTGCAGGTACGTCACCTATAAAAGAGGGAAGTGGTTGGAGAGAGAACACACTTGCTTTTGAAGCTTAATCCTATTTGTTATCTTAAATCCCTAATTCCTCTATTCTCTAAAATCTGCTACTTACTATGGCATCTTCACAATAATCCTTCCAAAAACCTGAGCTAGAAGAGAACCAATTCTTACTAAGAGATAAATCCTAAAAAAATATGTTCATTAAGACTACTAAAGATGTCGATAAGATCATTTTTCCCAAGGCGTTGTTTTTATCCAAGTGAAATGGGGAGTGCCTGAAAGGGAATTCGGGTCATTATATGAAGTGGATTATAATGAGGTGATCAAGTACAGCATGCAACAAAGAGTTATCAGGTAGCAAAATCTCAGGAATTTTCTCCTCTTGTATTGTCCAGCCATTAAGGATATCATGCGTAGCTTCTACACCAACTTATACACTATTGAATGGTTTCCTAACATTCTTGTGACTGATAGTGGAGGGAAATCTTATCTAGTGTCTGCGAAGCTACTGAGGAGTATTCTATGTATGAAGTTGAAAGGAACAATTTTGAGAAAGAATGGAGATGAAGAACATGTTGATGTACTAGAAGATTGATAACTTCATGGCGGCTATGGCTATGGAGAAATCAGAGCCTCAAGGTTAACACAAAGGGAAATAGCTTGCCATGATCTCTTAACCAAAGTGATAATGCCCAAAATTGAGTCTCTCACAAGTTGTACTAAGTTTGGGAGATGCATCCTCTACCACATGGTGAATGGAAAACAACCCAATTGGCTAGCGCTTATCCTTCACCATCTCACCAAGTTGACAACTATGTTTCACTATTGCTATCTCATCACAGCTATAGTGAAAGCCCTTAAAATCAATGTGGAAGGTTATGAAAGGGCTAGAGCAGATCATTTGTTGCTGCTAAGGATGGTCTTTAACTTCAAGCACTTTAAAGAGACCAAGTTTTTGCAACTCCGATCTAGGTATACCAAGGCCCAAGATATTAAGTTAAAGAAGGTGAAGATTGTGCCAACAATCATTCTAGAGAATGTGCTCAAGGAAGATGAAGATTTTAAAATTTATGATGTTGAATAGGATTCCAGTGAAGGGATTAGGGATGAGCTTCCTCTTAAGGATCATTTAATGAAAACTAAGACCATTGTGAGCCTAGTGCCAAAGCAAGCTGCACCAATGAAAAGAGCAAGCCCAGCTAAAAGAAAGATAGCAGTTGTACCTACCAAAGCATAGCCTAAGAATAAGATCAAATTAAAGACCAAGGTAGTGAGAGAAGAGGAGGCCAAGGCTAAGAAGGCAACGGGGGAAGTGGAAGCTGCCAAATCAACTCTTCTTCCTCTAATCCCTGAATTTGTTGCAAAGGTTCAACATATGTCTACTATAGGACTCTCTCAAGGATGAAGGGAGAGAAAGAGGATGTTTGTAGCTGCAAATTTTGAAGCTGAAATAACTTTTCAACAAGTTGAGAAGAATTTGAAAGGGGTTCAAAAGAAGAGGAGCGCCTCTACCAAGAGTAAGATAACACTACAACTTGTAGTGAGTGATGAAGAGATTGAAGAAATCAACCAAAATGTGTTTAAAGAATCAACTCCTCTTGAAGAATCTGCCAAATCAGCCCTTCTCACTTAGTATGCTGAGTTGAATTAGGATGATCTATCCTTGGATCAAACAGCCATCCAACGAGCACCAGTAAATCCTACTTGCACTTCAACTGTAAATCCTACACCCTCTTCCTCTACATATCCAACTTCTTCTACTTCTCAACTTAATTCTCCTCAACAAAACACCAACCCTTCTTCACAACCTCCAAAAACTACAACTACAACTACATAAAAATGGCTAATAAGGGAGGACCCAGCTTAAAAGCATGGGTACCTAAGAAAACGTAACTATTTTTCAAGTGAGACTTAGATCCGCTAATTATACTAGAATGTGGTATTTGGATAGCAGATGCCCAACGCATATATGGGAGATGAATGTAAGTTCATCTCATTGGAGCATAAAAGAAATGGAAGTGTCTATTTTGGAGATAACCAAAAAGGTGAGTTTGTGGGCTATGGCACTGTTGGTGTCTCTCTTTCAATCGAAGAGGTGTCTTTAGTCAAAGGACTCAAGTTCAACTTACTTAGTGTAGCCCAGCTTTATGACAAAGGTAGAAAGGTTACATTCGACTCAGCAGGTTACTCAGTTATTGACTATAAGACTGATTCTACTACACTCTTTTCTCCTAGACTTAATAATGTGTATATGATTAACTTATCCCTTGGCTCCACTAACGTTTGTCTTGTATATATGGAGGATAATTAGTGGATTTGGCACAGAAGGTTGGGTCATATAAATATAAGCATTCTATCCAAATTGGCCAAAAAAGCAAGTAGTTGTGGCTTTACCCAGCATAAGCTTTGAGAAGGATAAACTTTTCTCAGCTTTCCGGCTCGATAAGCAAGTTAAGATATCATTTAGGTCAATTAATCACATAGTAACTAAGTGACCGTTGGAACTCCTCCACCTTGATCTTTTCGGCCTAGTTCAGCCTATGAGCATGGGTTGTAAGAGATTGTCATTGGTGGTTGTGGATGACTTCACAAGATTCACTTGGGTAGTCTTGTTGAGTACTAAAGATGAAACAAATGAATCTTTTGTCAAGCTCAATAATCAGATAATGAATGAAATAGGAACTAAAATCAGTAGATTAGAAGTGATCATGGACGTGAATTCAAGAACTTTCATTTTGAAGAATTCTATTCAACACATGGTATTGACCACAACTTCTCTTCTCATTATACTCCTCAACAAAATGGGGTTGTAGAAAGGAAGAACAAAACCATAGTAGAAATGGCTCGATCTATGTTGAGTAATAACAATCTACCAAAGTATTTTTGAGGAGAAGCTATTAACACAACCTGGTATATCTTGAATCAGGTTTTAATTCGCCCAATTCTTGAGAAGACACCCCATGAGCTTTAGTGAGGCCACAAGCCTAAGATTGGTGATCTCATATCTTTTGGTTGTAGCTGCTTTATTCTTAACACCAAGGAGCAGGTAGGTAAGTTTGATCCAAAGTTTGATGGAGGTATCTTTTTTGGATACTCAACTAACAATAGGGCATATAGAATATATGTCAAAAGAACCAGCCTATTAGAGAATCTATTCATGAGATTTTGATGAATATGATAATGCAGATAGATGTCAACCTGATGAAGATGAAGGAGCAACCTAGCAAGCAAATCCACTCAACATGTCACTCTCTATACTTCCCAACCCACAACAAGAACCTGAGGTTGAGGAAGTCAAAGAAGGTGATGATCTATCAATCAACTTCAATGGTGGTGAAGATCAACCTCCACCTCCGTAACCTATTGCAGATCCTCCAGCTATTGATCCAAGTTTACCAAAGGAGATTAGAAATCATCGTAACCATCCACTTGATAGCAATGTATATGATGTTTATAATCTGGTAATGACGCGAGGAAAGCTTAGCAGTTTCATGAGCCATCTAGCTTTTATCTCATTGATTGAACCCAAAAAGTTTGAAGATGCAGAAGGAGATAATTATTGGATGATCTCTATGCAAGAGGGGCTAGATCAATTCAAGCGTAATGATGTTTGGGATTTAGTTCCAAAAGCCAAAGGAATATCAATCATCGGCACTAAATGGGTTTTCAAGAACAAGCTAGATGAAGATGGTGTTGTTGTCAAGAACAAGGCTAGGCTTGTTGCTCAAGGCTACAATTAGTAAAAAGGCATCGACTATGATGAGACCAATGCTTCTATAGCCAGACTTAAAGCTATTCGAATCCTGCGTGCTTTCACATCCCATATGAACTTGAAGCTATTTCAAATGGATGTTAAAAACATATTTCTGAGTGTATTCATTCAATAGGAAGTTTATGTGTGCTAACCTCCAAGCTTTGAAGATACGAAGATTCTTAAGCACATCTTCAAACTGAATTAAGCTCTCTGTGGATTAAAGCAAGCTCCAAGAGCTTGGTATGAAAAGCAAATTCAACTCTATTTATTAGACAAAGAAAAGAAGATGTGCTGCTAGTCCAAATATATGTGGATGGTATCATATATGGAGCAACTGACGAGAAGTTGTGCAAGGAGTTCATTACGTAGATGAAGAGTGAATTTGAAATGTCAATAATGGGAGAACACAATTTCTTCCTTGGACTTCAAATTAAGTAGAGAGAAGATGGAATCTTCATAAGCCAAGTAAAGTATGCCAAAGAAGTCCTGAAGAAGTTTGATATGGAGCATTCAAAGCCAATGTACACTCCCATGACCACTGATAATATTTTAAGTAAGGATGAAGCTGGTAAATCAATAAACAGTAAGTTCTAAAGAGGTATTATCGGTTCTCTTCTTTATTTAACTACTAGTAGGCTTGATATTCAATATTCTATGTGCTATTGTGATCGTTATCAAGCTGACCCCGGAGAATCTCACTTAGCAACTGTTAAGAGAATTCTCCAATATTTGCATGGTTCTCTTGATGCAGTTCTATTGTATCCCAACAGCATTGATTTCACTCCAAGGGGATTCACAGATGCTGATTATAGAAGAGACAAGATCGATAGGAAAAGCAGCACAGGAGGATGCCATGTTCTTGGAGAATGCCTTGTCTTATGGTATATCAAGAAGAAAACTTTCTATTGCGTTGAGTACATCTGAAGCTGAGTACATGGCAATAGGAAGTTGTGTAGCACAACTGCGATGGATTAAGCAACATCTAGAAGATTATGGTATAAAGTCTAAATACCTTGAAGTTATGTGTGATAACAAGAGCATAATTGACTTATCCAAAAATCTAGTTCAACATCGCAGGATGAAACATGTCAATATAAGACATCAATTCATAAGGGATCATGTGATAAGGGGAGATGTCAAACTTGAGTATGTTCCTTCAGAGAAATAACATACTGACATATTCACCAAACCATTGAGTAGTTTAATGTTCTAAGGCAGCTTATTGGAATGGCGAACCCCATATAAAGAATAATTAAGAAATTTGGCTAAGTGTTGAAATCCAAATTCAGCCAAGTGAGGTAATACGTATTTAACACCATTTAATTTTTAAGTAAAACCGTGAGATTCAATTTCGCGGTTAAAATCAAAAACCCACATTTTCAAAAGATGTGCTTTTGAATTGGAATCGTTCACTGTGAAACTCACTGTTTTACTAAGTCAGTTAATCTCAGTGTTAATTTCATTTTATCACTATGCAAGAGCCATGTATCTTTGCAAGTGGAAGATGTTTATAAAAGCTGAAGGAGTTGAAGAGAGAGTTTACTTACATTCTTGAATCCTAATCATTTTCCAGAGCAAAAGAACCCTAATTCCCTTTCACTCAAATCCTTTTCCTCTCACTGAAATGGTGATAACCAAGACAACTTTTAGACTTCAAGCAGCATCAAAGAGAAGCATTATTGTGAATGTTGAGGGCAAGCATGAGAAGATCACTCTCCCAAAAGGAACTCTTTTAAAAAATGTTGAATGGACATCAAATTTGGAATTTAGCCTAGTACATGGAGTTGATTATGAGAGTCTTCTCAAGAATCGTATCATGCATAGAGTGATTAAGTAGCAAAATCTAAGCCAATTTCTACAACTTGAAGGTCCACCTGTTGTAGGACTCATTATGGCTTTCTATTAAAATCTCTACACTATTCAAGGCTTCAATGATGTCTTGATAGTGAAAATTAATGGAAATTCCTACCTAATTTGCTCGAGACTGATCACTAGCATCCTCAACATAACTTACAAAGGCACTCTGCTTAGAAGGACTGGCGATGAAGATTCCATTATTATCCTAGGGGATTGGGAGCTCTCACAAACTAGGTTTGAGGGGAGATAGTTGCATCGGGGATGAGCTCGATGGCCATAGCTTGCCACGAAATATTGGTGAAGTTGTTGTTACCCAAGATAAGATCTGTCACTAACTTCTCCTATTTTGAGAGGTGTGTGGTCTACCATATGGTAGAGGGTATGAGGCTTAACTAGGCAGTGGTGATTCTTCACCATTTGACAAATCTGACTACTATCTATCATTATGGTTTCCTCATTACCGCCATAATGAAGGTAGTGAAGATAGATATAGCCCCTTATCTTAGAGGGCTAGGTGATATAGTGGTGTCGGTAAAGAAGACGTTGGTTTTTTTGCACTTCACCAAGCTTTATCACAACCAAGTGCATATTAGGTAAAACAAAGTTTAGGAGAAGAGGAAACTAAAGTGTGTACCATTATTATTACCTTCGGATGTGCCTAAGGAAGAAGAAGAAAGCTTCATGGTTGATTTTGAAGGAAGCAGTGAGGACATTAGTGATAATGTTCCTCTCTTAGCAAAGATGGAGCAAATCACATCAACTGCAACCTCACCAAAACCTAGAGTAGCCTCTTCAAGGGCTAGGAAGGAGAGCCCATAAAAAACAAGGGTAGGAGACATGCCTGCCCAGCCCCCAACAAGGTAAAGGAAGCAGATGAAAGATAACTCGTAGTCTGAGGGAAGCAGAGGCGAAGCAATAGGCTAAAGAAGAAGAAGAAAAATATGATGTGGAGGCACAAGAGACCTTGCACTAGAGAAAGCGCAAATTAGAAGTTTCTAAAGAGACTGAAGGGTAAGGTGACTCCAAAAAGAACAAGGAGGAGGACCTTGAAATTATAAGTCTAGGCACTGTAGCCCACATGGAAGAAGTAATAACATGGCTAGAGGGACTTAGCGTAAGCTCACTACCACCAATAAGCCTCTAAGAAGATATATTCAAATGGTGAGTAGTGATGAGGATGTTGGAGAAACCATCAACCTTGATCAAGATGAATCAGATCATCCTAAACCCAGGATCCCCATTCCCTCCTTCACTCAAGCTGAGAAACTTCCTACTCAGTCTAAAGTACCTCAAGTTGACCCATCTTCGGGTCAAACAGCTAACCCAGAGGTACTCTTAAATCCTACACCTATTTCTTCTGTAAATCCTAACCCTAATTCTTCAGTAAATCCCTTAGTATCTAATCCTAAAGATATTGAAATTCCTACTCCTTTTGTAAATTCTCAACACCCAATATCTGTAAATTCACTAATAAATATGTCTTCTTCTAATCATACCCAAGATTATTTTTCCCCACATTCTTCTCCTTCCCATACTCAAACACAAACCTAAATAGAAATAATTCCCTCTTCTGTAAAATCTAAACCAATCCCCACTTCTTCAAATGTACAAATGTCTAAACTAACCATTTTTTCAAACCCATCCTCCACCCATGTAATCCCTCTGATTAGAGAAGTTCCTATCATTGAGAACTCCACTCAACATGGAAAAGTAAGTGAGGAGGTTACTAACGTAAATTTTACAGCCAATAACGTACCTACCTCTAACAGCAAGCTAGTGCAAAAGGACTTGGCTAATTCATCAATCTTGGCATAGATAAGGGAGTTGTCCAAGAAGAAATTCCCTACTCTTAAATTTGATGCTGAGTTGGATGGGGCAGTTAGCAAATTGCTGTTAGTCAAAGAATTGATGAAATTATCCCCTAAACCTAAGGCTAAGCTCCTAGAATTCATTGAAGGTAGTTTATTTGTGATTTGAAATCACTTAGCTAAGGAGAGCGCTAAAAGCTTGGTGGATAAGATTGTTCTCATCTTAACTACTTATTGGATTTTGTAGCTCAGCTTGGCACAGCTATTACATCCATCCCCATGTCTACTACGATTGCTAACGTGGTTGCAGGAAAGATAAAGGGTAGTGTAGATGTTGTTGCTGAGCAGCTAAGTAGATTGAGTTCCACAATGGAAACTCAAGCTACATAGTTCCATGAGTTTGGTGAAGAGCAGGCCTACATAAAAAAGAGCACCGATCAAAAAATTGACAATGTTCTTAGGAAGTGGAAACCACTAAAGATATTGGCCACAACATGGAAAAAGTGTTGGAGAGTATGTTCAAGCTCATATTCAACTACGATATAAAAATTTATCATGTTATGAAAGCTTTAAATGAGGTGGCATAAAAAGCTAATCAGAAGCCTGTGCTAAACATTTATGCTCTCACCAACTTGATGTTGTATGCAAAGAGATCAATGACAACACAAATGACTCCATTCAGAAGGCACAAAAGTCTATCTTTGATTCTATGAGCAAGATCTTTCCAGAACCTACAGAGTCCATAGACCTTGAAAGTGTCTCTTAGTACACAAGAAGCTCAACATCCTTAAGTCCAAAATTGAAGATCTTCGGATGAATGTAAGATAGCTTGTGACAAATGGGATGTATGATTCCAAGGACATTGACTATACTACAAGTTGTATGTCATCCATTTGCCCAAGGATCCTAGATATGGAAGCAAAGTTGAATATTTCTCTTTTTGCCTCAGATTTCAGAGCTCTATTGTAGTGCTTTCAATAGTTCGCATGTCAGGGATTTGATTAAATAGCTCATCTTTCCAGGTGCCATCATCTACTCCTCACAAAACTGAACGATCAAGATTTTCTAATTAATAAGGTTAAAGAGATGCTGGAGTAAGAGATTTCACATTTGATCATTGGAGGGTAGGAGGATTTTCAGTCTGCTTTAGACTCCTTTTATGTATGCATTGAACAGATTTATAGGGATAGAAGGTAGCTGAAGATGCCCTCAAGACTTAAACCTTAAATAAGGGAACTCTTCCTAAGCATCATTAGTATCCTCCTCCTCATCATCAACAACAATAGCAAACTCAATCAACTTCAACCTCTAATAAAAACAAAACTTCTAGAAAAACTTCTTCACAACATTACAAATAAGCCATTGTATCTAGTATAGGCAAATCTTGTAATATTGCAGCATTGTAATCTTAGTTCTAACATAATTTGTGTACTGATTAAGTATTTTTTAATCATGAATGAAAAATTGCACTTATCCAAGTTAAGAACTTCTTAACTTTTTATTTGTTTTGTTAAGTATGTATGTTATTGTCTATTGATAATCTGATGTAGGATTACACTCAAAGAGACGAACCTTAAAGAAAAAGTTGAAGTAAGATAAAGTTCCAAAATGAATAAAATTCCTCTAAGTATAGGGGAGTTATGCTGAAGGAAATCCACTCAGTATGGGGGAGTCCACATTGTCTAAGGAATTCACTCAGTATGGGGGAGTCTTACATCACTTTCTAGGTATTTCAATATCTTTAAACTATCTATTCAATTAATCTCTTATACTACCTAGTTTGTTATCTGTCCAAAATGGGGGATATTGTTGAACCTAAGCTAATAGTACTTCATAGTAGTTAAAACATTTTGGAAATAACAAATTGTTTAGGATATTGAAATTAATTGAGTACTAAGTATACTCTTAATTATTGAAGTTTACTTGAGTTTTTTAAGGGAAAATAACTCAGTTCAATGAGTGATTAACGAAGGTACGGTTTAGTAAGAAAAGCTGAGTCAAGCTTAGTATTACATTATCTTCAAGATATTCACTCAGCTTTGCTGAGTTAGCTTTTTATAACAAAAAGCTGAGTTACTTTGACACTTAGAGAATTAAATGACACATATGATACGAACGGTTTATATGAGAAACGAAATATCCCTTTGATGCTTTTCAGGAGAAAAGGCGCTAAAATTAAAGAAGATATTCAAGTGGTCCTCACAACTAAAAGGTGTCAGTATGTAATGTTGGACATTCCCCACTAAAGTCCAAGGCAAAAGGAGTCCTCTGACATGCGCCGTTTCTTAGTGTTTCAGTGCAACTCTACAACGTCAATAAGTCAACCATTCTCATCATTCCACGTTCCAACTCGCACGCCTCTCTATGAAACCAGATTGCTTAAAGGAAATGAGTTTTTAACGCATTAAATTAATGGACTAATCTCACACTTCAACATTTGAAAGCCTATCTCTAAACATCCTAGAATTTGTCTCTAACATGGAAAATTTGAAAGATTTAAAGAGAAGAGAAATTGAAGAACTATCAGGATGAGTAGTTTACAACGGATAATTCCTAGACCTTTAACTATAAATAGAAGACTAGAGAAGAAATTCAAACTTGGTGAGTCACCTCGAATTTCTCTAAGAGCTAAAACTCTATTCAAATACTCATAGCTTTCAAAAATTCCAAATTAAGCAATCAGCAAACACATCTTGTTTAAATCTATTTGTAATAGAGAGAATATCACTTTAGATTTAACATTTTAAAGGATTCAACAATTTTAAAAGTTGAATTCCTTTGTTCTCATTTTCGTTGAAAAATCTGAGTGTTAGTTTAGGAAGGGTACCTAAACTGAGTTGAGAGGAAGGTAGAAAGGAAGGTACTTTCTGTAATCTCTTCTACCCACTGTAAAGGCTCCTCCGTCTAAGGAAGGAACAAATCACTAGTGGATTAAAGCTCGAAAAGGAATCCAAGGATTAGAGGTAGGCTAGGGACCGAACTAGGATAAATCTCAGGTGTAAAATTTCTAACCTTACTTATTTGCCTTTATCATGTCTAATCTCATCCATCATTCTTTCTATATTATTCATTTTGCTTGAAAACCAATTCTAGCTGAGTGGAGTATTCATCAAGCAATTGAAGATAAACTGTGCCAGCAATGCTGAGTAGTTTATAGTTTTTAGACCAAGCTCAGTACGATAAATTCAACACGCATCTAAAAACATAACTTAGTGAAAGAATTTTTACAAATCAGAAATAGAAACCAAGAATTGCATTTACCCCCCCTCTACTAATATATTAAGCTATTTAGGTCCAACACTTAGGTTTTAAAGATAACAAATTACTCAGGATAGTGAAATTAATTAGCTACTAAGTTCACTCTTAATTAAGTAAATCAACTTGAGATTGTTTTGAGGATAACAACTCATCTTGACATAAGCTTACTTAAGTTATAGCTTAGAGTAGCAAAAGCTAAGTAGATTTGTTACATTGTTTATGCGATATAACTTAGCACAAGCTGAGTAGTTTTACTTAGTTTTTCTCAGCATATGCTGAGTAACTCTTGCGATGTTGACTTACTATTACACTTATCTGTTTATCCATTTATGTGAAAATAAAATATTCCTTAGTGATGCTTTTCAAGTATTGGTGTTGAAAATAAAAGGGATATTTATGTGGTCCTCATAACCAAAAGTTGTCAGTACAAAATGTTGGGATATCCTAGCTAGAAACTAAATTAAAAAGTTATCTTCTAGCATTCACCATTTCCATCATTACCGCACCAACTACAAGGTTAATAAAAGCGTCCAATGTCAGCTAGTCACGTTGCATCTTGAGTGCCTCTCTCAACTACATTGCTTGAAGATAAAATATTCATTAACAAGAAATAGATTAACGGATTAATCTTGCACCTCAACGTTCAAAATTTTTAGCTCTAAATTTTTACAAATCTATTTCATATGGATAGATTTCAAAGCTATGAAGAGAAGAGATTTTGAGTACAAAGTCAAGATGAGAAGTTTACAATGGCTACTTCGGGATTTCTACAATTATAAATAGAGCTTGTGTAGATATTTACAACTTGGTGAATCACCTTGAATTTCTAAAGAGCTGAACCTTTGCTAAAGCAATCACAGCCTTCAAAATTCAGAATCAAGTAATCTAAAAGCAAACAACCATTTTCAATCTATTTGTAGAGAGAAATAAGTTAGACTTAGAATCTAGCTAAGCTGATCATTTGCAATGGATCAATGATCTATAAGTTGATTTCCTTTGTGCAAAAAACTTTATTCGATTTTGTGTGAGTCGGTTTGAGAAGGGTACTCAAACTAAGTTAAGAGGTAGTTAGTTTGAAAGGTACTTGCTATGATATTAGCTACCCTTGTCAAAGGATTCTCTACCTATTTAAAGGGTGGATTAAAGCTTGGAAAAGTTATCTAGGGACTGGAGGTAGGCTAGGGGCCGAACCAAGATAAAATTTTGGTGTAAACTTTCCTTAAACTACATCTTTTATCTTTGATAGTGTTTGTGCTCATACATCATCTTTCTCTTTGTTTTATTTGATAGAAAACCAAACTGAGCTAAGTAAGATTTTACTCAGCACAGTTTCAGACAGACCAAGTTAGCTCAAGTTGAGTGGTTTGTAACTTAGCCTAAAAACTGCACTCAACACATTTTACTCAGTGCATAATAAAGTAACTTGGCAAAAGATTTTTAAAACCTAAAAGAACAAGTTAAATTGGCATTCACCCCCTTTGCATGATAAAATAAGCTAAATCGGACCAACAATATCAAATCTTGTTTTGAATCTTTTGGTTGTTGAAGAAGAAAAAATCTTCTTATTATCACATCACTAAATTTTATATGATATCCGCAAAACCTTTTTCGTAAAGATCTTCTCCATAACACATTATAAAGATTTTATATCCATCTTTTGATATCTTGAGAATCTGAATTTCACATCATCAAGATTTTAGAAATCTTTATTCGATTTGGAAAATCTGATGCATGTCACATCACAAAGATTTTATATATGTTTTTAGATTTCTTTCAAAATCTGAATGTCATATTAAATCTTAGCATGTCACATCATCAAGATTTTAGAAATGTTTACCAAATTTAAAAAATTTAATATATGTCACATCAGTTGGCTTTATATCACATCATCTTCCTTTATATCACATCAGCTTGCCAAATGTCTAATCAACATTGTCTTATCACTTGTCAAATCAAATTGAAGTAATTTAAATTTTCTTTCAGTCTTCCATTCTTCATTTTGTTACTTCTTCTTCAATAAATATACTTCTATATTAAATTGCACAATAAAAAATTTGTATTAATTTATCAAATATATTTTTGGTGCTTTGTCTATTTTATCAACTTGTTTCAATCATCAAAATTAGACTCAACACCATATTTGGTGGATGATTCTGTTAGACATGATGTATTCCCTAGAGGCAATTAGGGTGATATATCTTAATTAATTATAATGTATAAACGGTTTCGTATTATTATCATTATTATTATTATTATTAAATGCATCTTTGTTATTTATCGGTGCTTTTATTTATTTATGTATCTCGCCGGTATCGTATATGTATAATATTAGGCATATGCGCATTAATAAGACAAAGTCTGTGACTACTTCATAGCATAAAAGTGCAAGGACATAGTGGGAGCTATGTGGTGTGAGAGCTACACATACGTGTTACTATGAATAGTCTAAATATCCCTAGTCAAGTTTTATTGAGACTGGACTTCAATGGAACGGATAGACTAGCGTGTGTAGGCTTACTACTTGGATTGGATCCAAGAAGCCAATTTCACGAGCTCAAGGTGGTACCTTTAGTTAACACATGAATGTATTCAGGTAATACATTGAAGACCGCTATAAAACAAACACTCAGAAATAACTATATCCATGTATTAGTGTCATGTCTTATTGTAGTAGTAATACAAGTATCCTGAGACATGAGATATTGGTTACCTCATGTAGGAATTGCTATACTTTGGTTCATACTTATTCATACCCTGGCGATCAGGATGATACGAGTGATTACGGGTATTGTGATGATCACATGTTGGTAAGCCAAGTAGTTAAGATGGGTTCCATCGCATCTGATATAGTGATATAATGGGAGATGTACCTTGGGTCCCCTTGTTGAAGAGACACACTCACGAACCTCTTACCAAAGTATAAGATTGATAGAATGGGTTTCTAGTTAATCTTGATACATTATGGCGAGTGGTATTCTTCGTGAACAAGTCTAATTCCAGGATAGCTACGTCCATTACATGAGCTAACACTTAATCTGAGCTCAATAAACTAGATGGTGCTTAATCTGATGGAAGGAGTGTATTGTGTTAGTTACTATTGCAGAACCGGATCAAGTCACAGGCACGTGATGTTCCGAGTATCGGGGGATCATATGCCTTTGGTAGAAAGCATGTTTGATCGTCTAGAGTTATCAGGTTCCATATTAGTCTGGAACACTGACCCTAAAGGTTCCCAGATGGGAAGCAAATTTTAGGTTAACCTCTAGCGGCTCTATACTTTGGGATCCTAAAAGTTCGCACACTTTGGGTCTTTACCAGACTAAGTAAAGAACCTATAAATTGGGTTTATATCGAGAATATTGAGGTTGTTGAAATCGTCAGATTAATTATTATTTGGTTAGACAAAATTAACAATTACAAGGAATAAAAGAGAAAATAGGGAAAATTGCATGGAGCGGAGTAAGGGAATTTTTCCCCGTTACGAGTGGGCCCCAAACGAACACTGGATTTTTGGAGTGGGGCCTGCATTGCTACCCCGTGAGCTAACAAGCTTGTAGGTCACTAGCACATGTGGTAAGCCCGTGAGCCTTAGCAGATTGTAGGTCCGCAAGCGCTACCTTACACGGGGCATGCCTTGTGGAGGCAACCGTGGGTCAGCCCGCAGGTCCGTGCGGTTGACTCACATGTGGGATGGGATTATTCCCATCCCACATTGTATTTGAGGGGGAGTCTATTATTGGTTTATCAAGAAAGTAATCAAACATGCAAATGTTGCAAGGCGGAATTTCAAAACTTAAAATTAATCTAAAGATCTCCTAAGCATGCCATGATTGATATAATCTTAGTTAAGAGGTTCCATAGATGTATGGGTTTATAAAACTTATAAAAGAAACCTAGCATCTAAGTCTAGAATATTATCAGTTGATGCGTGCTTCTCTTTCTTTTTGATACGGCGTTCCTGTGAGCACGTGATTTTGTACTAGATCGCGTGTTCGATGATGATGACTTTTCATGATTTTTATCCTTGAATCATAAAATTTTCTATTATCTAGATATCTTCAAATGGGAGTGCTCCTCATTAACAATTTATTTTAAGGACTTAAGTTATTTTTAAGGACTTCAAAAATTAGACTTCAGTAAAGAAGTTTAAAATTAATTAAAGTTAAAAAATAATAAATAAATAAATAAATCATGATGGACCCAACCGAGCTTGCAAGACAGCTCGCTGAGTTCCAGTGAGCCAATTTGGCTCGGTGGGATTTCCACCGAGCTTGCTGGAAAACTCAGCAAAGCTTCGCTGGAAATCCCAGCGAGGATCGCTAGAATATCTAGCGAGACTAGTAGTCTCGCTGGAATTTCCAGCTAGCCAGACTTTTCAGTTATATATACGAGGATTTTTTTCGAAATGAGGGACCTTGGAAATTTTAGAAAAAAAATTGATTTTCTCGAGAGAATGACACGAAAAATTTTACAAAAAATATTTTCTTTTAAATCCTTTGAATATATTCGGATTCAAAGCATGTTTGGATTCCGAACCATATGTTTTTCAAACCAACTTTCTTCCACCTTCTTTTTCTTAAAAATCCTCATATATTCTTTGACCTAAAATAAATTTAGTGTCCGAGTCTGATTATTTTCAAGATAAATAAATACTTATTTTCCACACCAAACCACAACTAAAAACCAAATGAGGAAAACTCCCAAGGATCAAGCGAATACGTCGAAGTGGATTCGCAACGAAAGGGTAAGCCTCTGAGTTCCTAGAATTGTTTTATCTCATTCCTTTTATGTTTTATTTTATTCTGCATGTTGACCTAGGAATAATTCCACTTTTTATTGTTTTGTAAATATTAATGTAATATTTTCATTTCTATTTCTTTTAATTGTTGAAGATGCCTATTAGAATACCCCCACAAATGGAGTAGAAAATTGTTCCCGGATAATAGACCCTATCTTTTGCCATGTGATCATTTTCACTAAATAAAAATGACCAACATATTTGTAAATAAAATGAATTGTTTTATTTCTAAATAAGAAATTTTCAATCATCGATTTTTAATTAAGCCACATGGGCCTCACCAAAAACAAATTGAACATACTTGCAAATATTATGTCATATCTTGTGCTAACCTTTGTGGGTGCAAGTAGATTAGGATTAGATGTATGCCTAGGATTTTACTTTCCTTCAGGTATCGCAATTTCAATTATTATTTTTTGGGTAATGTAATTAACAGATTAGGCGGGTGGTTGCATCCCCCAAGGTTTTGTAATTTTAATCTTTACTTTTCCTTATTATTTATTGCTTTATGTATGGATTTATCGCTTTCCAAATATGTGTGAATCATACATTATAAACTAGAAAATGACATAAGTACGAATATGTGCAATTAAGAAATGTGGTTTTCTATAGATGTAATTTAATGTGATCCAATAATATGTAAGCAACTTATCCCAAACCCGAATCTCTGTGTCTTATTGGACCGCCATGACATTAAGGCTCACAGGATTCTAATTCTTAGAATAGCTAATCCAAGTGGTGACTTTACACTAAGAGACGGAGGATTCGGGTTTGACCAATCTAAAAATGTTTTCTCCTTCTCTTCAAACCTTTCTAGGTCCACAACCCCGTAATTTTATTTTTAACAAAAACACCCCGCTGCACCGTGCCTCTCATTCGCGCGCTCTAGGCCCATCACACTCCGTGTCGTCTACTCACAGCGAAGACTTCACTAGGGAATATTTTCTTAAACTTTTTTTTTTAAAAAAAAGGTTTCAGATTTTGATAAGTGCCTAAAATTGTTGATCACATTATTCCATATTTTCTTAATTATGACATGTTCCTTATAACACATTGTAATAGAGGGGATTGCCCCATAAGTCTAAGGTAACCTGTTACCGCAAACCTTTCTCTTATACTAATCTGCCTCCCTGAGAAAAGATAGTACTTGAGTGAGTGGAGCACTTTTTGTCATATCGCATGCACCTCCCTCTTTAAAACCCATTTGGAGAGAGGCTTGGAGTGTATTTTAGTGCAACAAGAGCCTTCTACATCAGCAACCCACTTGAAAACCTCATGTAAATAAGTTGCAGGCATTTTCCCTAGGGTGTTACCTAACAAACGATCATGCATTACATTTCCCTGTAGGTGCGCTCCTTATTATCTCCATGGTACTAAGATGAACTAAACTTAGGATACAGACTAGTCAAAAACCCTACGCGTGGGAGTTGTATGGTTGGAAGTTTGAACATTTCACGTTATGTGCTACGTGTTTACTACTTTCAATTTATCCTTGTACAAATGTCATGCTAACCATGATCTTAGTGCAAACACTCAAACGCACACACTCATGATATTAAAATGATGTAACATAGCATTTTCTCATCATCATGATACCAAATTGGTGTCCCATACACTTTGGATTAGATGACACTAGAGATTATGTCACCTCGGGACAACATGAACCAATTAGAGTTATGAAACATCTTTTACCCCTTTTGAGGGAGATGTTCACTTGACATTCAACTCTAAGCCCATACAGGGTGAACATACGCTCATTTTTAAGGGATGTCCAATCGACGTAAAACCCTTAGCCCATACAGGGCAAGTGTACCTTTATACCAAAATTTTTACACGATGTCCACTTGACATCTAACACATATCCCCCACGAGGCAATAACATATCTCACACACTACCTATGAGATGTCCACTTGACATCTAAATCATAGCCCAAACGGGGCAAATACGTACCCAAACTATGTTTTTCCCACATCACATGATGTCCCTGCTGACATCCGAACCTAAGACCACACAGGGCAAACTCACTTTGAAAACCTTACCTTACCAATCTCCAAGGGTATACGCTTAATAGCTAAACCATTCATCCACACCGAGCAATGATTCATGCATCACCGCATTCCCTCAAATAATGAATGACCACACCAGCATCCGAAACTCTATCGTAATTGGATAAAAAAACCAAATCATTCATATGCAGTAGTTATTTTCATTTTATTTTAATTTCATCCGGGTATGTCGCACTGGTTACCCAAAATTAATTGAACCTTTTCATTTCATGAGATCTAGTCACGATACAAAATCTCAATTTATTTACCTATTACCACATGGGTAATTTGGTTACCTCATTTACTCCACTCATGCTAGGATGTCACATGAACATCGTACAGATATCAAATCCATCCCCAAGGGTTAGATTTTCATTTTCACCTATTTTCATTTTATCTAACTACTAACCCTGTTTAATTTAAATTTATTGATAAACATATTATTTATTTCGCATAATGGTACGTTAACCTCTTGTGAATGCAGCCATAACATTAACATCTCATGCACTTTTCGCATCATAAATCTTACATGCATGGTCTGATCTTTTACTCTTGATTGAAAAGGGGGCTTGGAAAAGGTCTGCTCATCTCTTGGTCCGCATTTCTTTGATCGTGGCCATTCTGGAGGGGGTTCATACACTAAATTAAGTGAAGATGTTCGTAAGGTTTCGACTCTAATAACTCCTAGGATTTTTTTTATTTAATAATGAAGCCAAAAACCTTGTCTCTCACTTTCCTACCGATAAGATATAAGTTCAAAATACGAACATGTGTTGTTAGTACCGCTTATCTAAATAGAAAAATGGTGACAACTGCAAGTACACAATTACGATGTAGTGTTAAAAGATATCGATCCCACGGGGAAGGTTTAGCTCTAAAGATAAACAAGAAAAAGAGAATAAAGAAAATAAAATATTATTGGATTTTAGTTGGGAGGATTAGAATGAAGAATGGATAGATTTATGTATGGAAGACTAGAGATTCTAAATATATAGAGTTTTCCTACGAAATAAGTATAGCAAAGAAAAC
>CATIWQ010318900.1:0-11379 GCA_949673415.1 Euphorbia schlechtendalii | reverse complement strand
ATATATTTATATATTTATTTATACATATACAAGTTTATATATATTTATATTTCCAAATAACACAATTAAATTATTTTAGACCCTTAAAAATATTATAAGCCTTTAAATATTTATTTAGGGTCCCAAACATTACTTTTAACGAGGAGAACTCCAATTTGAAGATCGTCGAACAGTCGAAAATCATGTGATTCGAGGATAAATATCCCGAAAAGCCATCATCTTTGAACGCTCAAGCTGGTACAAAATCCCGTGCTCACAGCTACCCCTCGTGTGATCATCGCTAGTTGTATAACCAGTATGATCACACGAAATGAGTGTAGGGATAGAGAGAATACCTGACCGGTTTGGTTGGTGACTTCTTGTTCCCAATTGGTAATGACATAAGCCTTCCTTCCTAGCGTTGTGTCTTCATAGGGTTGTCCGTTTCTTTCATCAGAATCCCTTAGGTATTTGATGCCCCTTGTGGCAGGTCGACCGTTTCTTTCTACGGCTTCCCTGTTGTAGTCGGTAACCGTTTCATTCTTCGGTGATAAATGAGGCTATTCCTTTCTTCAGCCATCGAGATAACCATTTCATTCTTCAGTTATGTTTTGAATTTCCTTAATAGGATGTTGACTTATTTCCTGTAACAAATCAGAAAAAAGATAATGTTAATACATTTTATGATGAATGTTTTAATTATTTGATTGAGTTTATGCGAAGCAGAAATTTTTTCCCCTTCAATCAAAAATTAAAACATGATAAATAAATAAGTTTAATGGAAATTCGGGGATGTCCCGAAGACTGCTCCGTTATTGTAGGAGGCTTTTTGTGTTTGCAATGTTGACTTTAGGATTGAGTGGGCCATCGTCCTTCTTGGTGTTTGCGAGTTCCTCAAGTGGAGGTGGAGTTTCTCGTTTACTAGGATGGTGTTGCCCTACTTTGGCGTCATCTTCTCCTGTAAATGGTATGATGCGTATGTGATGTATGCATGAACAATATTTATCATATGATGTATGTTAATCTATTGTAGGTGTTGTGGGCTTCATCCATCTTGTGCTGGTGCACAGCTGCCCCTAGGGTTTGTCTTGTTAGGGATTTCATGGATGACTCACTCAGAGCAATGACCATGGGTTTGTTGAATCAGATTCGAGTTTAGAGGTTGGATCTGGTTTGAGGAAGATCTAGATAGGTCGTTGATCTCGCATTGTGTCGGTGATGATTGCTTGGAAGCCATTTGCTTGTTGGAGCTATATAATGCCATGCACGTACACCATTCCGAGGAGGAAATGATGAATTTGATGTTTCTTTGGTTCTAAGATTTGCATAGATCACCCTTGCGGGTTTTCAATCTATCGAACCTTGTCTTAATTTTTGCCTGGACCGCCCTTTCAAGTTTTCAATCCAGCAGACTCCTTTTCTTTATTTTGTTCTTTATATTTTTTCTTTCATTTTTCTTTTTATTTTTTTGGATGTTTACTTGCGATATTCTACCATTTGCTTGCAAGCAATCAAGATAAGCATATGCATTAAGATTAAGTAAAAATGATAATTCATTGATGAACTTAACATGGGTTATAATGTTTCAAATGATTTGACTCCTGCCATCAATTAGCCTTTTCAGGTTTTCTAACCAATGTAGTTCTCTCGATGTCCTAAGTTTTGCCTGAGCCCTTTTCGAGTTTTCAACTCAGTGGACTATTCTTTTTCTGTTTTGAAAAGAAGCCCTAATTTTTGCTCAACTAACCGAGTGTTAATTGACAGTATAATTACAAATTTATTTGGTTGTTGGTACCGATGTTTATTGATTTATTTCTTTCACCTATGCATGATAGCACTTGTGTAAGACTTGGTTGATTTGGTAGACCCGTCACTGTCGATGTCCACGACTTCAGTTGTTGTTGTGTTTAGCATTTCTGATCGATCTGTTGGTGCTCATACCACTTTGTTGGCTTGAGGTGTATGTGATGATAGGTCTTGTTCATCAGCATTTCCTTTTTGAGTTCAATTGTGTAATGATTGCCCCACAAATGGTAGTGAGCCTTGCGAAAGAGTTGTTGACGTGTTCAACAATCTAACTCCTTTTTATCTTTAGCATTGAATTTTGTTTGATTGTCCCATGAATGTTGGTGATTCGTGGGATGGATTTGTTGATGTGTTCAACTATCTGACTCCTTTTTATCTTTAGCATTGACTTTTATTTGATTATCCCATGAATGGTGGTGATCCGTGTCATAGAGTTGTTAGCGTGTTCAATGATTTGACTCCTTTTTATCTTTAGCATTAACTTTTGTTTGATTGTCCCATGAATGATGGTGATCTGTGTGATGGAGTTGTTGGCGTGTTCAACGATTTAACTCCTTCTTTGTGATATTGCGCCAGTTGTTTGGTCTCAACTTACTTTGTCGACGCTTTAGCCTTATTCTAGTTTCAATCATGTTGATCTTTGCATGCTTCGTTCCCTTGATTGACTGAGTCAGTGGATGTTTTATGCTTAGAGATCTTTCCATTGATATTTCACCCTTGTAAGATGAAGTAATTGCTATCACGCGTTGTCTAAGTACATGTGTTTCTCTCATTTTCTCTCAAGAGTCAAATCATTTGAATTTATAGTGACTTTGGGGAATCCATTTATGCCCAAATTAATTTCATGACATGATGTGTCACATGTGCTAAAAACATTATGTTTATGCTTATGAGAATGTGCGATGTCATTGATAGAGTATCAAGTAAGTAAACAAAGTTCAATTTATTCAAAATTCGAAAGCCCTGTGGGCAAAGTATCTAAAAGCTAATTTAATGCTTCATCGAGCATGGGTTATTCTAGTGCCCCTCAAATGTGTCCATGGATTCGAAGTGTTCCATCCTATCCGCCTTCTCAAACACTTCTTGATAGCTAAAGAAGATGTCTAACCCGAACTTGTTCCTATACGATGGTAGTGCATCGTCCAGAAGCTTGGTTATCATCTCTGGTAGACTTAAGCAAGCCCGAAGCCTGACCTGTATTGCTATCCAACGTGAAAAGTAGGATTTGAAGCTCTCACCTTGCTCCTACCTTATAGCCTCCAGATGTTGCATAATGGTTTCCATTTGAGAGTTAAAACCATAATGCCCCATCATAGCCTAAGCAAGGCTATTCCAATCAGTAACTATGTCTAGTAGAAGGTGGTTGTACCATTCATTGACTGGGTGGCCCAAGGTGACGACAAAGAGCTTTGCCATCATCTGTTCGCTGACCCTTAATGCCCGCATCACCTTTTAAGAATGCATCAAGTGAGTGCATGGGTCGCCAGATCCTACGTACTTCTCAAACTGTGGCATTGTGAAGTTTGGGGGTTAGCTATCTTCATCCCTAATTATTAGTTATGCAAGGTATGTGTTCCTTAGGTGGCCACCGTGAGTGGCCAAGAACTGTTGCCATAGTTCCACCATTCCTGGTTGTTGAAGGATGGCGTTCCCTATGCTTGGATAAGAACCATATTACCCCTGGGGATATACTGCAAAATGGGGCAGTTGAGGTGCCTAGAACTGTGAGGCAACCGACGTACTCCAAGTGGGAATAGGCTGTTGGGTCATTCCTTGAAAAAAGGACCCTAGTGTGAACATTGGCTGGATAGTTTATCCGGGGAAGAATTGACTCTTGTTCAGCTGACTTTGTCCTACCCCGAACTGATGAAAGGCGGTAAGAGCTAGGGGTACCATGTGTGAGGTGGGAGGTCCCCCTGTCGGATTGACATTGTTAAGGGTGACCTCTGGGTTGGACACTGCATTCTGGGCCCTCTTGATGTGTTGGCGAATGAGCGATGCTAGTTGTTCGCTGTTGGTAAAGGCATTCAAGGCAATTACAATCTCGGCGCTCATCGACGATTGCTAAGAATTTTATCTCGTAAGGACAGGGTGATCCTATCCCGTACCTTCTTCTAGTGGATTGGCTATGAAAGATGTGTGTTGAACTGAATCTGAATCAAAACCTGAGTCCTCACTTGAGTCAGTGTACGGAACCCCCTCCAGATTGGCCACAATTGTAGAAATGCAGGCCAGGTGTCGAGCAAGCCTTTTCGAAGATAAGATACACAAGCAAAAGGTCAGATGTGCATGTAAGATTCGTGACATGACTCATGATGCAAGAAATGTGTGAGATGTTTAATGCTATGGCTGCATTCACAAGGGGTTAGCATGCCATGATGTGAAATAACATGTATGTCAATCCATTTGAAACAAGTAGGTTAGTTGTTAGGTAAAGATGAAAATAGGTGGACATGAAAACCCAACAATGGGGTTTGGACTTGAGATTTGTACAATGTTTGTATGACATCATAATATGAGTGATGTAAGTGAGGTGACTAAGCTACCTGTGTGGTAGTAGGTCAATGGTTTGAGGTTTTGTACTAAGACTAGGTCTCATGGAATGAGGAGGTCAAAATTGTTTCGGGTAAGCGGTGTGACATACCTTAATAAAATGAAAACAACTACTATATGAATGATTTGGTTATTTCTCCCAGTTAGGGTGGAGTTTTTGGAGACCTATGTGGTCATCACTATTTGAGGGTATGTGGTGATACGTGAATTATTACCTCGTGTGGGCGAATGATTCGGGTATGAAATGTATACCCTTGAAGATTTGGTAAGGTAAGACTTTTGTAGAAAGTTCACCTCGTGTGAGCTTAGGTTAGGACATCAACTGGGATATCCTTTAATGTAGGGAATATGGTTTTGGGGAGGTACTTGCCTTGTTTGGTCTTTGGTGTCTATAATTGCCCCGGAAGGGCTGTGAGTTGGATGTTGAGTGGACATCTCAAAGCTAATATGTGGGATATATTATCGTCCCTTATGGGCTAAGTGTCAGATGTCAAGTGGACATCACGAAGTAAAAGAAAGGTATGTTTTCCATGTACAGGCTAATAGCGAGATGTCAAGTGGACATCTCGTTGAAAAGGGGTAAGTGATGTTCCAAAGTGGTTTTATGTTGTCCTAGGGTGACACAATCTATAGTGTCAATTGTGCCTAAGTGTATGTGATATTGGTTTGGTATCGTGATATGTACATTTAATATCATGAGTGTGTGCGTTCAAGTGTCTGCACAAAAATTAGGTTAGCATGACATTTGTTCACTAATAAATTGAAAGTACTATACACGTAGCATAATGCAACTTCCAAACTTCCAACTATACAACTCACACGTGTAGGGTTTTTGGCTAGTATCTATCCTAAGTTTGGTTCATCTTAGTACCGCAAGGATACTAAGGAGCGCACCTGCAGGAAAATATAATGCATGATCGCGTGTTTTGGTAACACCCTAGGGAAAATGCCTGCGATTTATTTACATGAGGTTTGTAAATGGGTTGTTGATGTAGAGGGTTTTTGTTGCACTAAAATACACTCCAAGCCTTTCCCCAAATGGGTTTAGGGAGGTACATGCGATCTGGTAACAATTGCTCCACCCGCTCGAGTACTATCTTTTCTTAGGGAGGCAAATTAGTACAAGAGAGAGCTTCGCGGTAATAGGGGTACCTTAGACTTATGAGCTAATCCCTTCTATTGCAATGCGTTATAATGAATATGTCATAATTAAGAGAAAACAGAATAATGTGATCAATAATTTTCGGCACTTATCCAAAATCTAAAACCTTTGAAAAATAAGTTTTTAGAAAAATCCCTAGCGGAGTTGCCACTATGAGGTGGCGACACGGAGCGATGGCCGAGAGTGCACAGGAGATGAGAGGCGCGGTCCACCAACATGTTTATGAAAAAAGAAAGGTACCGATTCGAGGACCTGGGAAAAAGGTTGAAAGAGAGAGAAAACATTTTTTAGATCGGTTCAAACCCGAATTCACCATCTCTTAGTGTGGAGTTACCACCTGAATTAGCTCTTTCCAGGAATTAGAGTCCTGTGAGGTTTAACGTCCGGGGGGAACGGCCCACCAAGACACAGATATTCGGGTATAGGATAAGTTGCTTATTTCTTAAGTGATCACATTATATTACATCTATAGAAAAGCGTATTTTCTTAGTTATGCATATTCGCACTTAGGTCGTTTTCTAGTTTGAAATGCATGATTATACCCACATGCAGAAAGCAGTAAACCATCCATAAAGCATTATATAACTGCAGAAAGTAAATGCAGAAAAGTAGAGATTACAAAAAATTACAAAAATCGGAGGATGCAACCACTCGCTAACCTATTAATTACATTTTCTGTGAAAATATATGCAATACCCGAAGGAAACTAAATCCTAGGCATACATCTAACCTACATCCACAAGGGTTAGCACAGGGGATATCACATATGTTCGATTTGATTTCAGCAAGGCTCGTGTGGCCTAATTAAAACATCGATGGTTCAAAATTGTTATTTTAAATAAAAATAGTTCATTTTTATTTACACTTATGGTGATCAATTTTATAAGTGAAAATGATCGCATGGCAATAGGTGAGGTCTATTATCCGGGAATAATTTTAATTCCCTTCGTTAGGGTATTCTCACATAAAAAATTAAAAAGAAATAAAAGATGAAGAAGAGACTTACAACATTTACAATAATAAGGAATAAAAATAATTCCTAGGTCCCCAAATAAAAATCAGAAAGAGATGAAGCCGATGAAAGCACGGAATCTGCAGTTTTATGAACTCAGAGGCTTACTCTTTTGGTATGAATCCACTTCGACGTCTCCGTTTGATCCCCGGGAGTGTTTCTCTTTCGTTTTTATAGTTATTGTGGTCTAATTGGAAAATACGTGTTTATTTATCCAAAAGATAATCAGACTCGGGTTCTAAATTTGTTTTAGACCCGAGAATATCTAAGGATATTTAAAGAAAGGTAGATAAAAAAATATTTGAAAATAATTAAAATTTGGAGTCCAAACATCTTTTGGATCCAAATATCTTTGAAGAAATTATTTATCAAAAAGATAATCAGAGTCGGGTTCTAATTTTATTTTAGACCTGAGAATATCTGAGGATTTTTGAAAAATGTAGGAAGAAGAATGATTTGAAAATAATCAAGATTTGGGATCCAAATGTGTTTTGGATCTAAATTATTCAAAAGAAATTGAAAGAAAATATTTTTGGTGTTTTTCTCGTTGTTTTTTTCGTTGAAAATCTTATTTTTTGTTAAAATTTCGATTCCCCTTCAATCCAAAAAAGTCCGACTATTTATTGAAAAAAAACCTGAAAAATCCGAAAAAGGCAAAATAGTTTGGCGAGGCTTGGCAAATCTCGCCAAAGAAATCCCATTTGAGATTTCTTTTGTCCACGTATTATAATTTTTTATTATTTTAATTTTTTTTAAATATTATATATATATATATATATATATATATATATTTATTTATTTATTTATTTATTTGGGGTCCCAAACATTACTTTTAACGAGGATAACTCCCATTTCAAGATCGTGAGACAGTCGAAAATCATGTTATTCGAGGATAAATATCTCAAATAGCCATCATCATTGAATGCGCGAGCTGGTACAAAATCCCGTGCTCACAGGTAGGCTTTTGAGTTCTAAAGTTGCTTCATCTCGTGCTTCCTATGTTACTTTACATGTTGACCTAGGAATATCTTTGCTTTCTTTTATTATGTAAATATTAATGTAATATTTCTTCTTATTATTTTCTATTTCTTTTAATCTATGAAGAATCATGTTAGATTAGCCCAACGAATGGAATTAAATTTATTATTGGATAAGAGACCTCACATTTCTTCCATGCGGTCATTTTGACTAATAAAAACGACCAACATATTTGTAAATAAAATGAATCTTTTTATTTCTAAATAAGAATTTTCAATCATTGATGTTTTAATCAGGCCACACGGGCTTTCTCAAAATCAAATCGAACATACATGTAAATAATCATGTTGTACTATATATCATTTGCTAACCGTTGTGGATGCAAGTTAGATGTATGCCTAGATTTTATTTTCCTTTTCAATTTCAATTATTTTTTTTGTGAAATATAATTAATGGATTAGGTGGGCAATTACATCCCCCGAGATTTTGTAATCTTAATCTTTACTTTTTCACATTTATTTATTGCTTTATGTATACATTTATAGCTTTCTTCATACGCATTAAATTATACATTACAAACCTAAAAACGATATAAGTTCAAATATGTAGAATTAAGAAATACGATTTTTTATAGATGTAATATAATGTGATCCAATAAGAAATAAGTAACTTATCCCGAACCCAAATCTCTGTGTCTTAGTGAGACGTCCCTCGGACGTTAAGCCTCACAAGACTTTAATTCTTTGAAGAGCTAATCCAGGTGGCGATACACTAAGAGACGGCGGATTCGGGTTTGACCAATCTAAAATATTTTCGTTTTCTCTTTCGAACCTTCTAGGTCTCTGACTCAATAATTTTATTTTAACAAAAACACCCCGGTGTACCCGCCTCTCATTCGCATGCTCTCAGCCCATCACTCCGTGTCCTCTGCTCACAATGAGTGTGGCATGAAGCACATGGCAATTGGCTCTAGTGCAAGTGGAAGATTTTGGACATCATGTATGCCCTAGAGGCATTTAGGGTAATATATCTTTGTTAGTTATAATGTACAAACAGTTTACATATTATTGTTATCAATAATAAAGATATCTTTGTTATCTAACAATGTTTATTTAAATTACATATCTCGCCGGTATCACATATATGTGTTATTATTTATATGCGCATAAATAAGATAAAGTCCATGACTACTTCATAGCGTGAAAGTGCGAGGACATAGTGAGAGCTATGTGGTGTGAGAACTGCACACATGTGTTACTATGAATAGTTTAAATATCCCTAGTCATAGTTTCATTGAGACTGGACATCAATGAAGCGAGCAGACTAGCATGTGTAGGCTACCGCCATGGATTAGATCCAAGTAGCCGATCTCATGAGCTGAATGTGGTACTTTGAGTTAACACATGAATGTATTCGGGTAATACATTAGAGATCGCTATAAGAAGACACTCGAAAATAACTATATCCATGTGTTGGTTTCATATCTTATTGTAGTAGCAGTACAAGTATTCTAGGTCATACTTATTCATACCCTAGTGATCAGGATGATATGGGTGAGTACGGGTATAGTGATGATCACTCGTTGGTAAGCCAAGATGGAATCCATCACTCATAAATCTCTTATCAGAGTATAAGATTGATGATAAGTGTATAATTACACTTATTATCATATAAATTTTATACAATAAACATTGTAGTTTAGTCATTTTTATACTTCATATAAAAGATTTCACGTGGTATGTAGTTATTTTTTATGCAAATGCAGATACTAGGTAAATCTTGGGAATAAATGAACTAAAGTGGAATTCTATGAAAAGAGAGTGAAAAAGGTGGAAAAAGATGCGTGGAACTTAAAGATTTGGCTTAGGATCGAAACTGTCGAAGATCGGTGAAGTTAAAAGAAGAATTCTGAGTAAAACTCAATTCACGGTCACGACAATCATTCACGGTCGTGACTTATTTACATCAAAATTAGAAGATTGCCAATCAAAGATTCACGGTCACGACATGGATGATTTTCTGGTATTATCTTTTTAACTAACAACCACCAGATAAGCACCATCAACCGCCATCAATTACCAATGAACAGACACCTATCAAGAGTCAACCAATCATGAAAAGGTGCTTATCCATTGTGGATTATATAAAAGCTTCTCAACAAATCACAATGAAGAGATGTAATCTTTCACCAATGGACACAACCCTTCATTTGGATAGACGCAACCCTTCGAACTCTCTAAATAGGGCTCCAAATCTCACAAACTTTGCGGCACATGGTACAGAGAGACAGAGGAAAATGTTAGAGTGCAAATATAGTGTGTATAAATAGAGAGTTCGCTACGTTCTTAAGTGTTAGCGAGAAAATGTTTAAGTGATTCGAATCCGTGTTTCGATCACTAGATTTCTCTATATTCTCGAGCGATTGTTGTATAAGTGTACTTGCAAATCACTTATCAATAAAAGTTTTCGTTCTTCAATATTCATTTGTTCGATATTCGTAAAGAATAGCATCCTAGTGGAGATTCTGCACGGGCCGAGACCGAATTCAAAGCAGAAGCAGGAATTGCGGGAATTGACGACTCCCATTAAAGAGTGGAAATGGTTTGATCAACTTTAACTTTCACTTGCATACCTTACAACTTTACTTTTCTTTCTATTTATACTTTCTATTTCGAAGTTTATGATATATCTATGTGTCATAATGCGTATTTCGTGCTAAGTCTTTTATGTTAATCAAGTTATATGCATTGGCGTTAATTTTAAGAGTAGTTTCGGGGTTAACAATATCATGTATAATCGCTGGATCTGTGATATAACACTGTTTAGTGAACCAACATTTTTGGAATGGTAACTAATTAAATGTGGCTATGTGAGAGCAACCCGTACTAAGCATAGTATTGACGTTGTCCAGGTTTATATAAAAGTCTCATCTCATTTGCGCTAGGTTTAGAAAAGTTATTTCATGTGTTGCTTTGCGGCGAATCATTGAACATCTGAGTGTGTCGAACCGGGTTGGTTAGATTAGTCTAGTGAGTCGTAACATCTTTGTTGATCTTGCATGTTTTCTCTGCTATACTTGTTTGTTATGGAAATCTATGTATTTAGAGTCTCTCATCTATCGCGTCTATATTTACTCAACTTTTCATTCTGATCTTCCTGTTCAAAAATCTCATAACTATTTTTATTTTTCCTTTACTTTTCTTTTCCTTGTTAATCCTTAGACCTGGTTCCTTCCCTGTGGGTTCAATATCTTTTAAAACTACATCGTAACTGTATACTTGCAGTTATTATCATTTTTCTATGTGATAAGGGGTATTGACAACACCTACATTTTTCGTGAACAAGTTTTTAGCATTATTATTAAGGATAAGTCTTATTGGATGAGTATAGCCAAGTTTCACGAACAAGTTTTCGGAACCATTAAGGGATTAAGCTTATCAGTGGAAAAGTGGCGATCAAGTTTTTGATGCCGTTGCCGAGGAAGGCAATTGCGTTCTAAGGATATTTATGTGGACGTCAATTGTATCTTAGATAAACGGGCAATTTTATTTTTATTTTTATATTTATTATTATTGTTATTATTATTAACATATTTTTCTTGCTTATTCATTGAGTTTTCTTTCTAACGTGTGCATGCCAAGTACGCGTAGTTCGGGAGAAAGTTTGGCATCTTTCGAATCAGAAATAGAATGATTTGGTAGGGCAAGGAGACAAATATATAAGTGATAGGGTCCGTTTCGGACCTATTTTTCGATCAATTTCGGTGTAAAACAGGACGTAATTCGATGTCATTTTGGGTGTTTAGTTCCATGTTTGCATTGGTTTACATTTAGTTTGGTTTTTAGTTACTTTGTTAGATTTTTGTATATTTATGTTCGATTTAGAGGGT